>RJWM01015502.1:0-47712 GCA_004363535.1 Dasyprocta punctata
GGCACCGGGGATCAAACTCACAGCCTCATGCCTGCCAGGGCAGGCACTTAAGCCACTGAGCCAAACTCCCGGCCCTGGTTTTTTTGAGGCAGGGTCGCACTATGTAGCTCAGGCCAGCCTTGCGCTCGCATTGTAGCCCAAGTGGGCCTCGAACTCACAACGCTCCACCTACCTCAGCCTCCCGAGTGCTGGGATTAAAGGCGTGTGCCACCACGCCTGGCAATCTCTCCCATTTTAACAGCCTTATTACATCTGTGGAGACTCTTCCCCCTACTTCCATTTACAGTAACTATCACAAGTTCCAGGGATTGAGAGATGACCTTCACAGGCATGTCCTCTCCCATCTGTTCAGTGCTTTTTCCTAGTCCCCTTCTCTCATCCCTTACATGCCTTACCTCTCTCCCCTCCCCTCCCCCCACCTCTCATTTCCCTCTGCCTTAGTTCTCATCTTGGCTCTGAAGACACCCACAACTCTGCCTCTCACCCAGCCTTCTCTCCTGAGCAATCCATTGACCTGTGTCCTAGCAGTCTTGCAGATGCCTCCCCTTGACTCCTGGCTCCCTCATACCTTCCATGTCCAAAACCAACCTGTGCATTTTTCCACTATCTCAGGGACAGTTTGATCATCCCCTAGGCCAGACCCCTGGACCTTATCCTAGATGCCTCCTTCACTTCTTAACCTTCAGCCCCATGGTTTGCCCCCTCAGCTTCATGAGCATTTCCCAGTTCTTCCTCAAGAGTAGCCGCCCTGCCCCTCCTCCACAGCCCCTGCCCCAAGTCAGTCTTATCTCAGTAATTGAGACCATGACATGTGTAGCCATTATCCCCCTGTCTCCTCCCTAATGTGGTTGTCTGTGCTGTCTGTCTTCACTTATTTCCTGCTTGCTGCAGTTCCCTCCATACTTGGAAAACAGCTCTCACCAAGGTTTGCCTAGCTCCCACCTTTGCTGTTATCTCTGCCTGTATGATCTTCGATCTTGACTGTTTCTCACATCAAACTGGGTGCTCTGGGGCCAGGGATGTATCTTAGCGGCATAGCACCTGCCTGTCAGGCGTGAGGTCGTGAGTTTGGTGGTGAGTTCGATCTCCGGTACCAAAAAGAAAAAACTGGGTGCTCCTTGAGGGCAGGAGTCAGATTGTATTCCTCCTGTGAGCTTTCTGAATTGCCTGGCTCAGGGCCTTGCACAGATTTAAAGTTGCTGAAGGGCCAGGTATATAGCTTAGGGGCATAAGTGCCTGCCTGGCACGCATAAAGTCCTGAGTTCAATTCCTGGTACCAAAAAAATCAAATAAAGTTGCTGAAGAGTGGTTGGGTGTGAGTATGTAAGAGAGGAAATGAATGCATGAACAAACTAATGAATATATTCCTAAGTATGTGAGCAAGTAAAAAGGCAAAGAATTGGATAAATCAGTAAGTCAGGCTCCAGAGTTTTGCACTGGCTGTTCCCTCTGCCTAGAACTCTTATTTGAGAAGTCTCAATCCCTTCCCACTTCAGATCTCTACTCAGATGTCACTTCTTTGGCAAAGCCTTCTCTGATTTTTCATTTAAAATTGCAGCCACCCCTCATTCCCTATTTATTTTTTTTTGCATTGCCAGGGAGACACACAATGTATGTTTTCAGTTATGTTGTTAGTTGGCTGTGTCCCCACTAAAATGTCATTCTTTGGCTTACTGTGGTCTCTCTGGGACCTAGTACAGAGCCCAAAATATAGTAGGTGATCAGTAAATGTGAACTGAGTGAGCGCCCACCCCCTTCCTACCCAATTCCTTCCCCTCCCTGTACTCCCATCTCTCAGCTAACTAATCTCCCCATTTCCAGACTGCATGGAGCCCAGAACTGGGCACTGGGGAGAGCTGAGCCAGATACCAGTTCCATCTAAACCACAGGAAAAAGTGAAATCAGCAGGGAGCACACCAGGGGCCCTGGACAGTGATGACCCCAGAACTGAAAATGCAGCGGTCAGTGCCATGCTTCATGCCGTGGCTGCCAGCCGCCTGCCTGTGTGCAGCCAACAGCAAGGCGAGCCTGACCTGACGGAGCAAGAGAAGGTGGCCATCCTGAGCCAGCTGTACCACGAGAAGCCGCTGGTATTCCTGGAGCGCTTCCGCACAGGCCTCCGTGAGGAGCACCTAGCCTGCTTTGGCCACCTACGTGGTGACCATCGTGCCGACTTCTACTGTGCTGAGGTGGCTCGGCAGGGCACTGCCCGGCCACGCGCCCTACGCACCCGCCTGCGAAACCGACGCTATGCTGCCCTGCGTGAGCTCATCCAAGGTGTGAGGGGCTTGTGGGTGTGAGGAGGCAGAGATCTCAGAGAGGGAGGGAAAACTGAAGCGGTGATGGAAAGTCGGGGTGGTGGGGGGACAAAGGCAGAGGGACTGAGAAACAAGGATACAAGAGCAGAAACAGGACCTATGAGAAAAGTTGTTTTCCAGTTTTTGCTTTTACAGTACTTGGAATTGAAGAGACAAGGTCTTGCTAAATTGGTTTGGCTTGAACTTGCAGTCCTTCTGTCTCAACCTCCCTGGAATTATAGGCCCACACCACATGCCCAGGTGTAAAAAAAGTTTTGAGACAAAGAGACAGGGAGAAACAGAGACAAAAATGTGAAGTAAGACAGAAAAAGATGTGGGTACAGGTGGAATCTGGAAAAGAGAAGGGGCACACAGCAGAGATCAGAATTTAGTAGTAGACAGAAGTGGGCCATTTAGAAGTAGACTGAAAAGATAGAACACAGCATTGTGATAATTCATTGTCCTAATGGAACACAAGGTCCTGACCCCACAATATACACAAAGGCACCAGTGGAAACCAAGTGAAATATGTTTATGGCCTTGGGTATGCAGAGGCCTTCTTGAACAAAATGTGAAAACCAAGAAGAAAAACATAGATATTTTTTTGACCTGGACATAATTAAAAACATTATGTCGGGGCCAGGGATTTAGCTCAGTGGCATAAGCACCTGCCTGGCAAGTGCAAGGTTGTGAGTTCAATCTCCAGTACCAAAAAAAAAATCATGTCACCAAAACCAAAGTTAAAAGATGAGAGTGAATGAAGCAGAAAATGAGTTAAGTAAGTTCAGGGTACAAGCGTAGAGAGATTGATACAGAAAGAGCAAGACACAGGGCCAGGTAGAGGAATAAGAATGAAGAAAGGCAGTGATTACTAAACGAATGTGGTAAAGTTGACAAACACTGAGAAAGCAGGGAAAACAAATGGCAGAGACAGGCAGAGAGATGGGGATAAAGGAGAAGAGGGAGAGAAACTGAGGACCCCAAAAGGAGAGGGTTGTCACTGCATTCCATTCCATGGGACCCCCACTTTGTTCTATGGCATAAGCCAGACCCCAACCTGCCTGAGCCAGGAGGCAGAATAGAAACAGAATCTGGTAGACGATTCAAAAATGGGACAAGGTGAGGGCAGGACTGGGGGAGCCAAGAGGACAGGGAGAGTCACAGACCACATTGCCACAGAAGCCAGGATTCTGGGAGGACTGCAGGCCTAGGCTGTGAAGGCACGCTAAGCCCCTTGTGTGGGAGGGGTGAGGGTTTAAGTGTTACCCCGGGGACAGAACTACTTCTGCAAGAACAGGCAGCCAGGAGAAAAGGACCTGGAAGAAGACGCCAGCCCCAGCTGAGGGAAGCTGCAGAGAGGAGCACTGGGGAAAGGTCAAAGCTGAGGCCTGCCATCTGCTGTGCACATGTCCACACGCAAGGCAGCCCAGCTACCATCAGGCACGCACACACACAGGCAGATGCCTCACCTGATGTTATTGTGTGCACACATGTGAGATACACGCAGATGGATGCACATATGTCCAACATGCAGGCCAGTCTAGGCGTGTACACTGACAGCCAAACAAGTTCTACAGACAGGCACACACAATCTGCTTACGTGTGGCACCTGTCTGTTGTCACACATGCCAACTCCCATGAGTACCTGTAGGCAGTGTGCTGAGACACAGAAGAACGTGTGTTTGTATATGTGACTGTGCACACACCATGGCCAAAGGCTTGCAAGTTCCGCCCATGCACACACATACTTGGACACATGAATACACAGGCAGATGCAGACCTGGTCATGTGCACGTGATCAGCGCAGGGGTAAGTACTCATGCCCATGTGACCTTAGGTGCCTACACATACTTCCCTCCCTATCTGAATGCACATGCACAAGCACATATACACACATGCACACATGCATGGATGTGTCCACCCAGGCATGCCCACCCAGTTGTCCTCTGCAGGGGGTGAATACTTCAGTGATGAACAGATGCGGTTCCGGGCCCCACTGCTGTATGAGCAGTATATTGGGCAGTACCTCACCCAGGAGGAGCTCAGCACCCGCACACCGGTCCCTCAGCCCCCTAGACCTGGCTCCCCCAGCAAACCCGCCTGCCCACTCTCCGACCTGCTGCTCCAGTCCTACCAAGAGCGGGAGCTGCAGCAGCGGTTGCTCCAGCAGCAGGAGGAGGAAGAGGCCTGCTTGGAAGAGGAGGAAGAAGAGGAGGACAGTGATGAGGAAGGTGAGAACCAGCAGTAGAGGCTGGATGCCCCAACTCCATTCCATGGCACCAGGCCAGGCCCCAACCTACCTGCCCCAACCCTGCATCCTTTGAGCCCCTCCCAGCTCTCTAGCATCCCTGCCTTGCACTCCTCCAAGTCCTGGTATGATCTTCATTCCTTCTGCAGCAATGAATACCACTTTCCTCAGCCTTCACAATCTCAGTCCTGACCCTGGTATACAGTCTCTAGAATTCTGCCTTGTCATTAAACCTGGACTGCTACAGTCACTGCTACGTTCCCTCTGCCACATGGCATGGGGTGGGTCATGGAAGCAGCAGTTTTCTGAGATTTGGGGGGCTTGTTTTCTTGTATTTGTGTGTTAGTGTACTTGGGATCAAACCCAGAGCCTCACATGTGTTAGGCAAGTGCTCTGCCCCTGAGATACAAAAGCAGCTGTCTGAACTCACGCTCAAACCACCCTTTCTTGGTGTCTCCCTTCACAGACCAGAGGTCAGGCAAAGAATCAGAAGCCTGGGTGCCTGACTCAGAGGAGAGGCTGATCCTTCGGGAGGAGTTCACCAGCCGGATGCACCAGCGCTTCCTAGACGGCAAGGATGGGGACTTTGATTACAGGTGCTGCTGTGCTCTGTCACCCATTCACTTAGTCCTGGGCCATGTGCAGATCCCATGTACATCACATCTATGTCAAGGGAGGGTCTAGACAGCCCTGCAACAGTTCCAGGAGGTGGGCCAGACAGGAGACGGGTCAGACAGCCTGGAGTCTGAGATCAATCAAAGAGGGCTGAGTGGTGATCTTGGACTAACCTTGCTCATCTAAGCCTCAGTCCATCTGAGCCTCCAGCCCCTCACCTGTAAGAAAGGAAATGAGCTACGCTGACATTTAGCTCTCTATTGATAAAACTCTGAAACATTTCCATTGTGCCAGTGGTAGTGACCTGGTAAGATGCTGCTACCTGCAAGCCTTCATGTGTAGCCAGGAAACCCAGCCTCTTTCCCAGGACTTCAAACCACCTCATGCTGCAACAATTAATCTTGGGCAGGGTTTCCATCCAGCATGGAGGAGCCCGTGGTGGATTCTTGCCACCACCATGCTCCTCCCTGCTCCAAGTGAAAGTTGTTGGTGTTTCTAGAGTAACTGGGGGCAAGAGGTCCACGGGCTACCTGCTTTGGAAAAGGGTTTTGCCATAAAGATAAGGACACTACAGTGCAGTATCAGAGTCGAAGATAAATGGTTTTGTCATCTGAGTCAGTCTTGTCTCCGGGTTTCAAATCCAGCCCTAGTGACACATAAACTGCGTGGCCACAAACAAGCCCTTGGTGGGTGCCTTGGTAAGATGGGGATTGTGATTACTACTGCCACTGGGCCAGCCTATAGTCAGCACCCAGTGAGGAGCATCGCTGGCCCTTTGTTGGATCCCGCAGCTACAGAACTCACTTTGGAAGACCCACCCCTGCCAGCAGGGAGCCTCTTAGAGCCTGAGTTCTCGCACACAGTGTGGTCAACCTGTGGGGCGCTTCAGTAAACAGGCACCACTGCCACTCCCTAGTCAGTTGCCACAGAGAAAGTCAGAGTGCCACAGGCCCTTGCCAGGCATGGTGGCACACATGTATAACCGCAGCACTAAGGAGGCTGAGGCAAGAGGCTCACCATGAGTTTACCCAGCCTGACTACATGAGACCCTGTCTCAAAAAAATCAAAACCAAAAAAACAGTGGTACAGACCTATCCTTGTCCTCTCGGCCTCCCAGACATGTCCCTCAGCTGGTCACTGACTCAACATGTGCAGAGCATCAACGTGTTCAGGCTTTGGGGTCAAAGCAGGGAACAAATCCAATGCAAGGCTTTTGCTGCTCAGGGGGCACTTACACCCACGCCAAAGAGGAGGAGAGATACTGAGCTGGCGTCTGGTGGTGATGGGGCTGTGAAAAAACAAAGGAGGAGGGTAGGGAGTGCCCAGTGGTCGGGGAAGGATCTGAGGAGGTGACATCCGAGCACCAACCTGCAGAAGAGGAGAGGAGGGGAGGAGGCCTAAATGCCTGGATGCAGCACATTCCATAGAGCAGTAGCAAGGTGAGCGGTGGGCTGCAGGCTCAGCAGGGCTTCTTACCTGGGCCCCCTGTCCCACCCACAGGCCAGGTGGTTCTTTGTTGCGGAGTCTGTCCTGTGAGGAAAGGGGTTAGCATCTCTACTAGTAGCAAGGCAAGAAGGGGACAGTCAAAATGCTCCCATGCCTGTCCCCAGAAATGTAGGCCCTCCATCACACCAGCTTTTAAGAGAAGTCAGGGTTTTTATGAAAGATCTCTACTTGGAAAATGTTTCCTTCTGTTCTTAAGTCCTGAAAGGCCAAGTATCCCCTCTGAGGGTCAGCTGTGGCTGGCAGGTGCCAGCATATGACCTTTGGCCTTGAGGATCCCCCAGCCCTTGACCTGGGCCTCCCAGCACCTCTAACAGCCTGTTCCCCCTGCAGCACAGTGGACGACAATCCCGACTTTGACAACCTGGACATCGTGGCACAGGATGAAGAGGAGAGGTACTTTGATGAAGAAGAACCAGAGGATGCACCCAGCCCAGAGCTGGATGGGGACTGACAGCTGCCACCCCTTTTGCCAGCCACCCCAACCCCACCCCAACCCAACAAGCAGCTGATTACAGGCTGGCTCAGTGACTCTTCTCTGAGGGATATCAAGGCACTGCACTCGCGTGCGCGCACTCACACAAACACACACACACACACACACACACACACACACACACACACACCACTAGCCTCCCTGGGTCTGGTCTTCTCTGAAACAACACCACTGCCCTTTTACAAGCCCTCCTCCCTTTCTTTTTCTTTCCCTTATTCTGTCACCTGCTTCTGTTTTTTTTGTTTTTTTTGGGGGGGGGGGAGGGCTGTTTGGTTTTTTTGCTATCTTTCTGGGTTTCTTCTGTGTCATCTCCTTTTCCCTTTTTCCTGGTGTCTGGCCACTCTGCTCCCCAATTCATTGTCCCTCTGTCCCCCTCACTCCACCTCCTTGCTCTCCCTCCCCTAGGCTTTGTCCCCACAGGAGGTCCAGTCCAGGATGAATATCCCCTCCTTGACCAAGGCCAGCCAGTGGGGCCTGTCACAGCTGGAACTGGCCAGTTGATTTCAGGGTGGCTGCAGTTGGGACCCAGCACAGCTCTTCCCTTGCTGCAGGCTACCTCAGTCTTTCTTCATGTCTGCCTGTGTCTGTGCCACTGTCCTGCACTCAGCACTACCTTCCTAGAGTGCTGGGTTCCTGTCTCACCTTCTGCTTTGTTCTCTAGGCCTGTTCTTTCCGCCTGTACATTTCCATTCCTCTCCCAGCTGTCTCTGTCCCTGTCTCAGCTTTATCTCTCTGGGTTTCAGTCTCCCCAGGCCTGGCTGCTGTGAGCAGCAGAACCCTAACTACTGAATAATGCAGCCTCCCTGCCAGCAGGGCTACCCAGCAGGGCTGGGGAGAAGCATAGCTGGGGATCACGGGGCTGCTAGCTTGGGTATGGGGAAGAGCAGAGAAGAGGAGCTTTCCACTGGCCCCCCTGCCCAGACAGTTTTCCCTTCCTTCACTTCCTCTGCCTGTTTCCCTCTCCCTCTCCTGTTTACACTCCCTGAATGTGCACAGGCTGTTATCATGGGTCCTGAGTCATCCCACACACAGGCTGCCCCAGCATCCCTGCCCCAGCCAGCCGCAGGGCCCGCCCCACTGAGCCCCCTGCCGCCCCAGGCTAATGGGAGCCAGATGGCTGCCTGTGACTCAGCCACAGCCTGTGGGAACCCAGGCATCCCACCTTCCCATGCCCCGCGCCTGGGCCCTGCTCCCCCAGCAGACACATAGAAGAGACTGGCCACTGTGGGCAAGGCAGGGGGAGCTGCAGGCCAGGGGTTAGCAAGGCTGGGTCCTGGAACCCCTCAGTCCTGTGGGACAGACAGTGGCCTCTTGCCCTGTCCATTCCTGAAGGACATTCAGAAGCACCTCCTGACCTCAGGCCTGGACTCTGCCCTCGGTCAACCGGAATCAAAAGCAGACAGGCAAGTGAAAGCTAGAGGGATGTGCAGCTGGAGGGATTATTACATAGTGAAAGCTTCAGCTGTGGAGCAGTTCCGTCCTGTGCTGGGCCCGAGAGACATGCCTGACACCACGAGGCAGCCTCTGAACAGCTCTTGGACTAGAGGCCATCGACTCCGTTTCACAGATGCCACCGGAGGCCGTGACAGAGATGTGCTTCCCAAGGCCCCTTGGCCTCAGAGGCTGAGCTGGGATGGGAACCAAAGGCTAAAAACCTGTCTGCAAGTCAGCGTGTCAGATGTTGGGCCACAGACTAAGATGGGAGGATTTAAGAGCAGGCAGGTGTGTAGGACGGCAGCTAGCGCACTGCCAGACACTGCCCTGCCAGATGGGACTGAGCCATCCTTGTGTAAGTCGAGGGGTACTCAGGTTGCTGGGTCACCACACCATCCTGGGAAGGGACACATCCAGTACTACTGATTCCATGTCCCAGAGCAGGACACAGCCATGAGGTGAAGACAGTCCAGACAGGATCTCCAGGACTGAGGGCATTTGCCTCAGGTACTCACGTTCATGTCCTCAGCAGCAGCTATCAGTTATTGGTGATACACGCACTTTTGACTGGTCTTGGATTCAATCATTAAATTTGTTTATGATATATTTTGCCATACATAAATTTGGTTATGCAACCTTTAAAAGAGATGAGAGGCATAGCAATTGAGTCAGAATCAGGGTTAGTCAGATGGTCGAGACGGAGTGTCTGTAGCTGAGAGACAGAGGTGGAGCCGCCACAGGGACAGGGATTAGATGAGGAGACAGGAAGAGAGGTGGAGACAGACGATCGGACTCTGAGAGACACACCCCCTGGGTACAGTCTCAGAGCAACCCCCACAGTTCTGGGGATGGGGTGGGTGGAGAAGCTGAATCAGGGAGGGAAGGAGAGCCCCTCCATGGGTATCCGGCCCCCACCTCCTGTGTCTCCTGTGTGTCGTGGCCCTGGCAGTGCTCTGCTGGCTGCCACCCCACCCCACCCCCTTGTCCCACACCTCTGTGCATCCTGCCAGAGCTGCAGCTAACTCCTCCCTCAGCTCCTTTCTCTGTTGAAATCTCTGCCTGTCCCTCACCGTCTTTTGCTTCTCCCCATTTCCTTTTGATCCCCTGCCTCTGTGCCATGTTCTCATTCTGCTCTCTTCTCCATCTCTGGCTGTCAGGACTATCCATCTGCCTTCTCCTGAGCTCCTGAGCCCTCTCTTCTCCCTCAGTTTTCCTGTGCCTCTGCCTGCTCTCCCTGCTCTCACTCTTCTCTCCCTTGTCATTCTCACCTCAGCTTAGTAAACCTGTTTCCCCATCCGGCTCTCCCTCCTCCCCTTGCCTCAGCCCTCATTTTTTCCTGTCTTCACTGCTGCCATCTCTGTCTGTCTCCCAGACTGGGGGAAGCCCATCTGGGACATCCAGCTCAGAGCTCTACTGGTGGCCCCTGGGAGCCTAGAATGAGGGGTCATCGCCTCACCCCCACCAGGGAGGGGACAACAAGACTGGGCCTGTCTGGCCAGAAGGAAATGTCTGTGTTGTGGCCTGGTCACCCCCGCCCCCAGGACCTGCTGGGCTGCTGCCGCCCCCAGCCTGGGGCCGAGTAAACACAGCCACTGGCAGCCTGGGGATATTTATACCGAAGCTGGGCGCAGGGCCAGTGCCCACCACAGCCCCTGCCCTGCCCTGCCCGCTGCCACAGCCAGCCCTGAGCCAGCGTGGCACAGGCAGCAAGGGATGCCGCAGACACAGCCTCTACTCACTCAGCATAGAAGCCAGCAGACACGTGAGACTCCCCTTCCCTGAAGATTCCAGCACACCATGTAGCCCCACACCTACCTCAGTGCCCTCAAGGATGACCCACAGTCCTTTACACACTGAAGTCACAAGGCCACAGGTGGGGACACCAATGAGACTCCTGCTCAAAGACGCCCACACAGGATGAGAACACCAGCCCCCGGGATGGACACACACAGACACAGGCCACACCTAGAAATACAGCCTGTCATACAGCGATGCCGGGAGAGCCACAGTGAGCGTGCCGGGGAGACACCACAGAGCCACATCATCTGGGAAACAAGTGCTCAGCATACCAGCAATGCAAGCACTGCTCACACAACGCAACCCAGGGCTCAGGGTGCAGCTTAGCAGCACAGTGCTCGCCCAGCCTGTGTGGCCCTGGTTCAATCCCAGCACCACCACGACCCCCAAAAGCAACTCACCCACAGACACACGAACACTGGTAACTGTCACACATGCGCACCAACAACAGCTCACGTGTAAGAAAATACACAACACCTCCTGGAAAACATCTTTCTCACACACTTGTAAACATGCAGAAAATACATTTCTTTTTTTTTTTTTTGGTACTGGGGATCGAACTCATGGCCTCGCACTTGCCAGACAGGTGCTTACACCGCTGAGCTAAATCCCCAGCCCAGAAAATACATTTCAAGGGCTGGAGATACAGCTCAGTGGCACAGTGCCTGCCTGGCAAGCACAAGGTCCTGAGTTCGATTCCTGAGACCAAAAAAAAAATTTTTCAAATCAGACGAAGCACAAATTTATACCAAGAGAGTAATGAGTGAAGCTTTTGAAAGAAATTTAGACACTCATGGATATGCAACTCACTGGTACATACGCACTAGTCACATAGTGCCAGAACCCACAGAAAGCATCCCCGCTTATCCAGCAGAAACACAACACAGCAGAAGCACTCACCAGAAATGCAGCAAGCCACAAACACAGAGCTGAACATGGCCCCACTGAGGATGCCATCCACACTGGGCTGCTGAATTAGAGCCCAACACCCATGCTAGAAGTAACCACCCCCAAAGCTACAAACACACAAACACTCACATCCTGAACACCTCAATATTCACACTAGAAGCAAAACACCCGCATTCTGCCATCCACGGATTTAAGAAGGGGGCTTCCCTTTGGTCCCCGACCCCTCCCCCTCTCCTGTCAACCCTGTCTCAGGTCTGTCCGAGGGAGGGGGCTGGAAGGCCTGCGCTGGCCTCCCGTCCGCTTCCTGCCGTGGGGGCTGGACGGGAAGCCCAGGCTCCAGCCGGAACCCAGGCTCCCCCCACGACTTCCCCCACCCCCGCCCCCGCCCCCGCCCCACGACTCAGGCTGCCTGCAGGGCGGGGCGGGACCTCAAAAGGAGCGGTGGCGCCCCAACCCCTAGCCCTGCCCCTGCAGATGGTGAGGGTGGGGCAGAGGTGTCCCGACTGGGCCGGGCCACCTAGCGACCCGGGTGCCAGGGTGGTAGGACAGGGGCCGTGCGCAGAGCTCACACTGCATTTCCCCACGCCACGGGTGGCTGAGCTGGCGTGAGGCTGGGAGCCCTAGCAGGTGGGTGGGCTGTGTCACTAGAAGGCAAGGCGGCCCTGCGGTGAGGCCGGCACTTGTCCTCAGGCCGCGCCCAGCTTCAGGGCCACAGCGATCCCGGGGGCAGTGTGTCTCTGTCTGGGGCCCCGGGTTGCACTCTGTGGGACTCCCCAGGCTAAAAGTGGTGGTAGGAGTGATATGTCAGACAGTGGGTATGACCCGCTGGCAGCCTGTAATTGCAGTGTCAAACCTCAGTGTTTGGTTGGGACTGTGACAGGTCACACGATGACCATGACCCCATGGAGGATGTTTGTGTAACGGTGTGTGTGTGTGGGGGGGTCTGTTTCCTGATGGGGTTCTAATGCTGACGTGTCTGTGTGTGACACTCTGAATCCATGTCTGGTATGTGGTGACCATGACCCTATGGAATATATTTGTGTGACAGTTTTGCTTTTGAAGTCTGAAGCTCCACAGCTGGGCTGATTATGTGATGGGGTGACACTCTGATTCTGGGTATGTGTGGAGTGTGACTGCTGCCAGGTGTCATAGTCCAGGTATCCCAGGTCCTGGAGGGACCCTGTCTATTTCAGCTCTGAGAGGTCAGTGTGTTTGTGTGGTTGTGGGACCCTGTCCGTGTTTTAACCTCTGTAGGGGTGTGTATGTGCATGTGTGCATGCTCATCCATGTGCCACATCCATGTCCCACATCCTCATGGAGCTGCAGGGACTACAGTCCGTGTCAGTGTGTCCCGGTTTGTGTCTCTGTCCCTTGGGGCAGGCCTCAGAGCAGAGTCTCCACACACGAGGCTGGTAACAGTAATGGCATGTCACTGCAAAGTAGGTTCCTCCTCCAGCCCACCCCAGCTCAACCCTTTGTGGCACCCAGATCTAGGAAAAGGCTAGAAGGGCCCAGGGGCCCACTCACCCCGGTACGCAGCCCACAGGCAAAGGAAGCCCTCCACTCACACTGTCCTTCCTCCCAGGATAGTCCCGGGTGGAGGAGCAAGTCGGGGGCCCCTGGGCCTGAGAATAGCACGGACAGAAAGGGGAAGTTGAAACCCCAGAGGAGAGAGGAAACTGAGGGGCCAGAGAAGACGGAAGCAGGAGCGAATTCACAGGCATGGTTACAGCAGATGAAAAGAGACCAAACAGCCAGGGGAAACTTGCCCTGGCCCAGGCCATTATCATATTTACCTGGACAACGACCACCCTGGGGTCACTGTCACCCTCATCTGCTGCTCTCAATCAACAGCCAGAGGGTGAGCCTCGAGAACTGCTGGCTCACCCCATGCCCTCCTCTGTTCACAATCCTGCTGTGGCTCCCATCTTCCTCAGAGGACAAGCCTGGCATAGGACTTCAAAGTACACTATGGACCCTCACTGAACTCAAGCCAGCTGTGTTCAAATCCCAGCTCTCCCACTTACTAGCTGTCTGAACTTAACTAATCTAACCTCTCTGCCTCAGTATTCCTCTCTGTAAACTATAGCAGGGATCAGGAAGATTTTTCTATAAAAAACCAGACAGTGAGTCTTTTGACTCTGCGTACTGTCTCACCTCTGCTGCTGAAGCAGCAGGACAGCCACAGACAATATGTAGCTGAAGCAGTGTGGCTGTGTTTCAATATCACTTTATTTACAGAAAACAGGCAGTGGGTGGCAGCTTGCCAACCCCTGCTTTGCTGGGCTGTGGGGAGAATGCAGTGAGTAAGGGAGAGACACACCTGGCATGCAGAATTGTTATTACTCTCTGGCCCCGGAGTGTTACGACTGACTCAGCTCCCAACACCCTTCCTTTGCCCACACTCTTCCAACCAGGCTGGCCTCTTTCCTCACTGTAGTACGCCCCAAGTTGGTCATCACTTCCGATTTTTGCTTTGTTCCTCCTCCTACCAAGAACACTGCCCCCCCACCCCACCCCAGTTCTCCCTTAGGGCTATCTTCCTTCCTTCAACTCTTACACAACACTTCCTTCTAGATGCCCTCCATCCTCCCCAAAGCCTTTCTTCACACTCTTCCTGGCTTTCTGTCTACAGATCACTTACCATGGAACCATTAGTTTTTGTTTTTTTGTTTTTGTTTTTGTTTTGGTACCAGGAATCAAAATGAGGACCTCGCACTTGCCAGGAAGGTGCTGTGCCACTGAGCAATATCCCCAGCCCAGAACATTAGTACTTGCTGTCTCCCAAGCCCAGAAAGTCAGTTCCCAGTAGTTCCCAGAACTACTTCCTTCATCTCTCCAGGTTACCATTTCAGTCCCTGTGAAAAGGGTGTTACCTGAGTCCCTGTGTTTCAGTGTTGCTATGATTTAATTAGTTCATTAATATAAGGCACTGTAAAGTGCTCAAACTGTCAGATAAACAAGAGGCTCACCACTTACTCTCCGTGCCTCCGGAAGCCCTCCAAACATAGCACTTGCTCAGGAAGTGTCTATGTGATTAGGGCAAATTAAGGGGAGAGGGAAAGGAGAAGGCAGATGGAGAAAGATGTCAAGGAATGGGCAGAGGGTAAGCAATATCAAGGAGGGAGACTCAGGCACCCAATGACAAGGAGACACGCAGTCCTCTTTCACCTTTAATCAGCCCCCAGGTGAGCTTGGGGGCACAGGTGTCCTTAAATACAGCCCCCGACGGGGGCGGGGCCGGACCTGCCGGGGCGGGGCGGGGTGGGAGGGGGCGGGGCCTCAGCTGCACTTGCAGGAGCGCACGATCATGTTGGAGAGCTGCTCCACCTTGGCTTTGCGGCCCACGTAGTACACGATGGGCAGCGGCTCCAACGCCTGCGGCACGCAGCAAGGCGCCGCCGACGCGCCGGGGTTGTGCTGGTTGTACAGGGCCAGGACCTGAGGGAAGGCCAGATGGGTCAAGGGCGGGTCAGGGGCGGGCCGAGGCCCGAGGAGGTGGGGCGACGCAGCCTCCACAAAGACTGCGCAAGGTGGCAGGCCAGGTTCTCCCCAAGTCTGTCTCTCCTCATCTTTGCCTCTTTATCCTCCCCTTCATCTCTCTGTCTCTTTCTGCCTAGACTGCCAACACATCTCTGATTTTACATTCTTGGTGCCGGCTCCCCGCAGCCCGTGGGCCAGACCCACCTTGCTGTACTGTGTGTCCAGGCTCCAAATGTAGGGGCAGGGCCCCAGGCAGAAGTTGGCGTGGTAGCCCTTGGGCTCGTGGATCCACTTCCACCCCAAGTCCTTACGGAAGTCAATGTAGAGCTGCCGCACACAGCAGTTCTTCTCCGTGGAGCTGTAAGTAGGAGGAGCCAGGTCAGGAGCAGGGGAAGCCCTGCTGCTCCTCTCCACGCCTGTGCGCCCCCCCGAGACTGCCCCCATCTCCATCTGGTCTCATTTGCACCCCCATGGTAAGAATACAGTAATTGTAATAATTGCTAATACCTATAAAGCACTTCCTCCCCCAAACTCTGTGCTAAGGGCATCATAATAAACATTTATCTCACACAGTGCTCAAAACAAGTCTGTAAGAAGCCAAATGATGCCACCCAACAGGTGAAGGCTAAAAAACCTCATGGCATATCCACAAACAAAACACTGAAAAATAAAACCCAGCTTCCGGTGTGCCAACATGCTCCGTGTGCACAACAAATGCTTACTGAACTACTACACCGCACCAGGTGAGGCTCTGCCACTGGGGAAAGAGCATAAGCAAAACAGAAATCCCAGCTTTGCAGTGCTACAACTTATTACACCACTCTGCTGCTCCAAGCATGGCTTCATCTCACTCAGCCAGTGCCCAAGTCCTCACCAGAGAGAGCCCCAAGTTGCTACCAACCCTGGCCGATCTCAACACCCTCTCTCACCCACTCCACTTCACTCCAGTCGCACTGGCTTCCTGTCTGTTCCTCAAACACAGTCGTGTCTCGGGGCCTTTGCACTTGCTGCTTCCTTTGCCTGAAATGCTCTTTTCCCATAGATACTCACTCTGGCTTCTTCATTTAAACCTTTGCTAAAATGTCCATCGCTCAGGGACCCTTAACTCCTGAAACAGTAGTTGCTCAATAATGAGCACTTGTAAAATAAATATCACCTCCTCAGAGAGACCCTTCCTGGCCTATCCTACCCAAAATATTGATCCAAATGATCGTTAATTCCATTCAATGCAGTATGGCACTGAAGTTATTACCAAAAAAAAAAAAAAAAAACTTACAAAAATGTCCTTATTTGAAGAGGAGAGTCCTCATAACTTTTTTTTTTTTTTTTTTTGTACCAGGAATCGAACTCACAACCTTGCACTTGCCAGGCAGGCACTATGTTACTGAGCTATATCCCTGGTCCAGTCCTCATAACTCTTGAAGCAGGATGAAAGTTCACAGAGGATCTTTATATTACCTTTTCTGCTTTTGTTTACATTTAAAATTACCCATAATAAAATAACTTTAATCAGAATAGGAAAAACAAGTACTTTCCAATACCTATTTCTTTCTCTTTCCTCTGATTTCTTTTCCTTCACATCCCCACTGGTTATTTTGTTAAAGACTGATTATCTGTCTTCCTCTAAGAATGGGAAGTTTTTTTTTGTTTTTTGTTTGTTTGTTTTGTTTTTTGTGTTTTTTTTTTTTTGTGTGTGTGTGGCACCAGGGATTGAACTCACAACCTCACGCCTGCCAGACAGGCGCTTAAGCCACTGAGCCAAACTCCCAGCCCTAGTTTTTTGAGGCAGGGTCGCACTATGTAGCTCAGGCTGGCCTTGCGCTCACGTTGTAGTCCAAGCCAGCCACAAACTCACAATGCTCCACCTACCTCGGCCTCCTGAGTGCTGGGATTAAAGGCGTGCGCCACCACGCCCCGCGCATGGGAAGTTTTGACTGTTTCGTTTCCTGAACTATCCCTCCAGGCTGCACCAGGGCTGGCACACAATAGGCACTCACCAAATGCTGGATGCATATATTAACTAATACATTACTTTTTCTGGAAACAGGTTCTACATTAAGAAGTTCCCACTGCACCCCCATGCTTTCAACTGCTTTTTTAAAAAATGTAATATATGCTGACTGTAGTGGCACATGTCTGTAGTTCTACCTCTCAGGAGGCTGAGGCAAGAGGATTGCAAGTTTTTTTGTTTTTCGTTTTTTTGCGGCACTGGGGATCAAACTTACAGCCTTGCGCTTGCCAGACAGGCACTTAAGCTGCTGAGCCAAACTCCCAGCCCTAGTTTTTTGAGGCAGGGTCGCACTATGTAGCTCAGGCCGGCCTTGCACTCACACTGTAGCCCAAGCAGGCCTCGAACTCACAACGCTCCACCTACCTCAGCCTCCCGAGTGCTGGGATTAAAGGTGTGCGCCACCACACCCAGCTAGGATTGCAAGTTTGAACACAGCCTGGGAAACACAGAGATCAGTCTCGGATAAATAAAACAAAACAAAGCAAGTTTAAAAACATTGCTCTATAAGACTCTACCACTCCTGACTCAAGATCTCCCAGGCTCAACTCCAAATGCCAGTTCTCCCTAGCCCAGGTCCAGCCTTTCCCTGCCTGAAAGGACTAGGGTGCTCTATGCCAGCCCTGAGGGTTCTGGCTAAAATGGGCAAGGAGCCCATTGAGTAAAAGTTTGATTCTGGGAGGCCAAGAGCACTATAAAGCTGAGTTTATGACACATGCCTATAAACTTAGCACTCTGACAGGCTGAGTCAGGAGGACTGCAAATCCGAGTCCAGCCTCGGGCAATTTAGCAACTTGTTGAGACCCTGTCTTAAAATAAAAAATAAAAGAGGGAGACTGCAGATGTAGCTCAGTGCACAGGCCCTGGGTTCAATCCCCAGCAACACAAGGGGTAAAAAAAGTGGCCATGTATAAGCATGTCACGTGGAGTCTGTCTCTGGAAGGAGAATACACAGGAGCAAAGTGGATGCCTCTCCCAAGAGAAGCTGGCTGGGGTCAGAGTGGAGAGTCTCGAAGTATCCTCTCTGGGATGGGTCTGTGTGCACATGAACACCTCTCCAAACATTAATCAAAAGACAGTGGTTTGCTGGGCATGGTAGCCCATACATACCTATAATCCCAGCACTCAGCAGGAGGATTGTGAGTTCCAGTCCAGTCTGGGCTACAAAGTGAGTTCTAAGCCAACCTAAACTGCACAGCAAAACCCTGTCTCAAAAAGCCAAAAGAAAAAAGGAAACAGATTTTTTTTTTCCTAAAGGATGAAGCAACTGAGCCTCAAAGAAAGGGGGAAGGTGGCTTGTTCACACCTCACTTGGAGACAGGTTCACAACCCACTCTGAGACCCCAGGGCCTATGGCCTCGTCTGCCCAGGGGGCCCGAACAAGTAGAAGAGGAAGTGTTATCAGCAAGGAATTTCCAGGGCAAAATAAGACTTTTCCAGGAGCCACAGAACCCTGAAGAGGAGTTTAGGAAACCAGGGTCCCTATGAACTCACTCTGCTCTCTTCCTAACTTGGCTAGGTTTCAGTTTCCCTTCTCTGTTCAAAAACGTGGAAGATTTTGGATCCAATAAGGTGCCGTTAAGCTGAGGGCCAAGAAGCATCAGGAAATCAGTGGATGGCTCGAGAGGAGTCCTGAGAGCTTCGCTATCTGCGCATATTTCTGGGAAAAAGGGTCCTGGCCTTCAGCTTTTCAGAGGGGAGGAGTGTGACTCACAAAAAGGAAAGAACCATTGTCCAGATTACTTCTGATTTCAGTCCAGCTCTGGCTGAGGTTCTGGGTCCCAGGATATGAACAGCCTATGATACCATTATCCCAGTCAGTGGTTCTCCATGTGGGGTCCCTGGCCACCAGTAGTAACAGCGTCTGGGAACTTGCAGGGAATGCAAATTCCCAGACCCATGGAGTCAGAACCATGGAGCAGTGGGGCAGTAGTCTGTGCAAAACAGGCCCTCTGGACACACAAGGGCCTACTACATGTGTGGCCTGGGATTTGGAAGCCTTGTTTTTGCAAAGCTCTTCTGTCCAGTCTATCAAGATCCAGCAAGAGCTAATCAGTAAAAGGAATTCATCTGGAGCCAGACCCCAGGGAAGGCCCAAGGCTTCACATTTACCTTGGGTGCTGGAGATAGGGGTCTGGGAAGTGTCCTAACAGAGCTGGTGTTTGAGCTGATGTAAAAACAACTTTTTCTTTTCTTTCTTTCTTTTTTTTTTTTTTTTTTTTTTTTTTTTTTTTTTTTTTTTTTTTTTTTTTTTTTTTGTTGTTGTTTGTTTGTTTGTTTGTTTGAGACAGGGTCTTGCTATGTAGTTTAGTCTGGTCTTCAATGACTATCCTCCTACCTCAGCCTCCCAAGTGCTGGGATTATGGGCCTGTGCCACCACATCTGGCTAAGAACAACTTTTTGTAAGAGAGTATTTCACACAGAAGCAGAGAGTATTGTATCATAAACTGAGTATCTTGGCAGGGTGGGATGGTATATGAATGTAACCCCAGCACTCTGGGAGACTGAGGCAGGAAGATGGCAAATTCAAACCCAGCCTGGACAACTTGATGACATTCTGTCTCAAAAAGAAAAAAAAATTTGCTAGGTGTAGTGGTGCAGGCCTGTAATCCCAGCACTCAGGAGGCTGAGGCAGGAGGAATGACATGAGTTCAAGGTCAGTCTGGGCTACACAAGCAAGTTCAAAGTCAGGCTGCACTACATAGCAAGACCCTGTCTCAGTGAAAAACAAAAACAAAAACATAACAAAAAAATTTTTAAAGGGGTAGAAAAAGGAGTAGAGATGTGTCTTGGTGGAAAAGCCCCGGATTTAATCTTCAGTATCCCTAATAGTAACAACAACCACCACCACCACCACATGTAAAAAAATTAACAATGATTCCTTATCATCAAATATCTATTCATATACTCAGAGTATGCAATTTCCCAACTGTCTTATAACCATCTTTTTTTTTTTTTTTTTTTTGGTTGGTTGGTTTCTGAGACAGAGCCTCACTACATGGCTCAGAGTGGTCTTGAATTTCTGGGGTTTGGAGCAGCTGGGACTACAGGTATGTGCCTTTTTTTTAACCTGTGTAAATAAAAATCCAAATAAGGTCTACATATTGCGATTGGTTAGTATGGCTCACAGGATTCTTTTAAAAATCTACAGAACTACAGAACCAGCTCTCTGTATTCTCCCTCTCTGCATTGTATTTGTTGCAGCAACTGGGTCAGGTTTCCTACCCTCCAGATTTTGCTGACTGTGTCACTGTGGTGTGGCTGACCACGTTCCATTGTCCCACTATTTCGGGGACTTGGAGTTACAGTTCTGATTAGATTCAATTTGATTTTTAGGAAAGATTTCCAAGGTGATGCTGTGTCCCTCCCGGAAAAGGCTCTTGGGCAGGTTGCCTCCCTATGAAAACCACTGGTGTTCAGGACCTCAATCTGTGAGTTCACAGAGATTTCTATGGTGAGGGTGGTAAGGATCCAGGAAGCAGGATAGACTGTCCAGTGGGAGAACAGCATAAGTCAGAGCCCAGAGACACCACTGTGATATTTTAAGCAGGGCAGGGACAAGGACAAATTATCACTCTACTTTTACAACATTCTGGCTCTGAATTTCAACTTTCTAGGAATTCAGTATTTCAACTTGCTTGGATTACAGTATTATAGCTTCTTAAGATTCTAACATTGCCAGCATTTCCAATTTTCTAGAATTCCTATCTTCCAACTCCTGAGGATCTTGTCTTTTTTTTTTTTTTTTTTTTTTTTTTTGGACGGGATCTCATTATGCATTTCAGGCTGGCCTTGAACTTGCAGTAATCCTCTTGCTTCAGCCTACTGGGTGTTGGGATTACAGGTGTGTGCTACCATGCCCAGCAATCTTAGCATTCTTGAATTCCCATATGTCAGTATTGCATTCTAACATTCACATTTCTAAGCCCATCACTCAATCTAACATGCCAACTCCTAAGACCCAAGCATTCCAAAATCCTAACATTCCAATACTGATCTCCAATCATCTATGATACCAATAACTTCACTTTCTCCACCTCCAACATCTGTGCACACTAATATTTTAACACAGGACTCCCCCATTCTGAGTCCAGTATTCTGGTCTCTCATCTGCCAACACAGAAGGCTGTATTGTGCTGATGGTGTAGGAATCTAATGTCAGCACTCTTCCAATTCTGAATTCCCGAATACTGGGATCCCAACATTCCAGCTTTCCTTGAGACCTACACTTTCAATTTCAATCTTTAACACTACTCCCCTGACCCTTTACAGGCAGAAACAATGTCTAAGCCCCTGGCTGCTCAGCCATAGATGAGATTCCCTGAATTCTTACATTCTAGAATCCCAACAGGGCTGAGGCACCTAGCTCCATGGTAGTAGTACTTGCCTAACACGCACAAGGCCCTGAGTTCAGTTACCAGCAAGGCCAAAACAAAACCCAAAAAACCCTGTGGAATCCTAACATTCTAGAACCCCAACTGCCAACAAGGTAAAAACCCAACAAGGCAATCTTCCAATACTGAATTCCAACTCATGGTGTCTAACATTCTAAGTCTCTGATTCCAACACTCCAGCAAGAAAGCAACCTGATCTCCACCTTACAAGACTCCCACTGCCCACATCCCAGCGCTCCAGGACTTTATCCCCAAGACCTCCAGACTAAAGCAGGTGCTCAACCCAGGCCCAGCACCAGCCACGCATCTGCATCTAGCCCAGAGCACCTGGTCAGCAGACAGCAGTCAAGCCCCCAATTTGCAAGACCTCAGTCAAAGGCTGCAAAGCTCACCTGAAGCAATAGTTGGTGTCCAGGCCCCGGCGGTGCCTGGAGCTGTGCAGGTGCTGGGCCCTCTCCAGTGGGGTGGCCATGAGAAGCAGGAAGGGCCGGTTCATGCCATGAATAGCTGCCAGGTCACCCCGGCGTCTTGGACCGATCCCTGCTTAGGTTTGAGAGTCAGGGCGGAGGACATACACATTCTCAGAAGGAGAAGTCAGTGAGCCAGAAACAAATGAGATGTCTCACACACACACACACACACACACACACACACATACACAGAGCAGCAGCACACATTCATGCACACACTGGCCATGGGGCCCAACCAGGGAATTTGGCCTCACCGTTGATTTCCACGCGGAGTGTGTTATCTTTGCTGTCACAGGAGCAGTGAGCGCTGAAGCGAAAGCCCTCTAATTCCTCTGTGGGAGGGGACACAGGGAAGCCAGACTGAGGGTGGCTCACCCAGCCCCTAAGGGCTGTGGCAGGAAGGAGCAAACCCCAGAGGCTCCTTCCTGTTCACCCCACTCTGCCCTTTCACTGCAGCACTCTTGCCCCACTTCTTTGTGTTGCCAGCTCCTCCTCTTCCTTCAGGTCTCAGCCTACCTATCCCCTCCGCACAAA
This sequence comes from Dasyprocta punctata, assembly GCA_004363535.1. Lineage (NCBI taxonomy): Eukaryota > Metazoa > Chordata > Mammalia > Rodentia > Dasyproctidae > Dasyprocta > Dasyprocta punctata. Next base: position 22,189 of record RJWM01015502.1, read on the forward strand.
GGCCCTCCACAACATACATTCCCCTGAACTATATCACTTTGCTTTCTCCAGAGCACGCATGCAACCTCTGTGACATCTGTGTTTGGCTATTTATTTCTCTCACTGTTCTCAGTAGAAAGCAGAATGTGCTGGGGTAGGGATCATTATTTTTTGTTGTTTCCCACTGGACCTGGCCCACAGTCACACAAACAAAGTACTGGGTGCCAGGTCTCACTCTTTAATCCTCAAACTCCCCATTTTACGGGTGAGGAAGCTGAGGCACAGAGAGGGGAAGTGACTTCCCCAATGTCACATAGGTACCAAAAATCACACTGAGGTATAAATCTAAGCCTGGGCACTTTCCACACTGCAAGTGTAACATGTTTCCTGAATGAATACATAAATGATGTTGTCTAACCTTCTACTGTGCACCACATCCTTTGCTAGGTACTTGAGACTCAGACTGGATCAAGACAAATGAGATCCAGGTCTTTGTCCAAGGGTCCAGGACACCCCTTCCAGCATCTACCTGCTCCCTCATCTCTTCATCTAGCCAAACTACTACACATCCCGTGAGTCTCAACAAAATCACCCAACACTTGGGATTCCTTCATCCCAGCCAATCCCTCTGTCTCTGCCTCCCCATTCTGGCTTTGATCACTTGTCAAGACCTCTTAGGTGTCCAGAAGGGACTGTGGGCTCTGTGGGACAAGACCCAAGGTGGTCTTGGTTACCACTGTGTCCCTCACATCCCCCAGCACAGGGCCAGGCACATGCAGGAACCTTTTGACATTTACTGAATGAGTGCAGAAACAAAAACAAGAAGGTGAGGTGATATGCAGGCACTGTGGTCTGTTCCAGGAACAGGACAGACACAGTCCTCTCCTAGACAAGTCAAATGTGGCAGGCTCTCCCTGGCCTCAAGACCTTTGCACAAAGGTCTTTTCTTGTCTGGCTCTCTCATCTCTAAAATATCAGCTGAGACATCCCCACCGCCAGGAACCCCTCTCTGAGTCCAAGCGGGGTCAGGCACCTCCTGTGGTCTTCCCATCCCAGCCCTGCCACTCTGGGCCTTCCCCAGCTAGCTACAGGTCTGTTCCTGACCAATCCACTCAAGGAAGCTTGAGGTCTACAAGGGCAAGGATGAGGTTGTTTTCGTCACTGCTGTGTCCCCAGCATCACCTAACACAGGGCAGGACAGAGAGAAGAGCTCAAGAAATGGGCTAAATCATTCACAGATCCATCAGTTAATCTCTCAGGTGTAAGCATCTGGGAAGAGGGCCCAGCTCAGCTCTTTGGCATCAACATTGAGTAGGTGGTGTTAAGCAGAGTGACCCCAGGACAATCAACAGGGTTGATCCCACTGAGAAACAGGTGAGGCAGCAAAACTCACCTCCTTGGCTCAGCCACTGCCGCACAACTCCAGTGACATCAAAGGACAACCACTCCGGTGCATCACTGGGGGTCAGGAGCCGGTTGCTGAGGTAGCGCCAGGAATTGTTGCTGTATTTCTGAAGGATTTCAAATGGGAAGAAAGACAGTGTAGGAAGTGCCACTATGTCACACACAAGCCCCACCCCCACAAACACTGACTACAATCTCATTCTATCTGCTCCCCCAAACAGGCTTCCAGACAGTCCCCAGACACTAGCCTTCCAGACATCACTCTGTGGGACCCTGCAGGCTCCACTCTTGCCTTTGGAGAACAGAGGAGAGAGCCCCAGCTGGGATCAACGCAGCTAGGGGCACCCCATTCTTTGCCTATGATGCTCTGTAAGGCTGTGGTCACCTTTCCCTCTCTACGCTCCGGTTTTCTCCCTGGTTGAACACTAGGCCCCTTACAGTTTGGACAACCCATAATGCTAAGTCAACGGTCGGCCAAGCATACCGTTCAGCAAATTTGACACCCTGGATTCAGAATCAAATTTCTAAGGGTTTATGTTAAAAGTCGTTTCCTAACTCAACTGTTCAACAGCATCCCAAGAATGACACACATAACAAACCTGAATAGCTATAGAACACTACTGATCTACAAACCAGGAATCTGACAGGCATTACCCCTAGATGTTGTGTGGAACAGTCCCTGGGGCTGTATGTAATATATGAGAGGCCAAAGCACACAGAGTATTTTCTGGATTTCAAGAAACTGACATTAGACAAAGAGCTCTCCCTGTGAGTTTAACACGTGCCATCCCTTGAGTCTAAGGTTCCATGTGACATGAATTCCAGATTACAGAATGTTCTAGACTCCAGCCCTCTTGGAGGCCTTAATGTTCCTGGAGACTCCATCTTCTATAACAGTGCAGTCCTCCATAAGGACTTTCTGGAAATGTTACTATGTGGTTCTAGAGTCCCCCAGCCTTTCCAGAGATTCCAACTCTAGAATAGCACTGCATTTCTTTCTTTTGCTCTCCATGATAGGGGAATGGAACCCAAGGCCTCACACACACTAGGTAAATGATCTAAGTGATTTACCACTAGACTATATTCCCGACCTGTCCTGCATTCTTAAAAGAGTCCAACATCTCAGATTTCGCTTCAAGAGTCTGGACATTTTAAAGACCCTTAGAGGATTCTGCAGTTCACGGTCCTCAGTCCTTCAGGGACTAATAACACAAACCCTAAAGCCAGCAGCCTTCCAAACAGCCCCCCTGGCCGCAGTTCAGCTTTTGGGGCCTCCACCCCACCGCTCAGGCTCATGGCCTTACTTGGTACAGTTCCACGTGTTGCTCCACACTTAACTTGAGTCTTTGCATACGCAGCTCTGCCCGGGACAGCAACAGAGGGTCAGGCACAGCTTCCCGGAGCTCTGATGTGTTGAAGAACATATATACACTGTGTGCAACAGTCTCAATGCTTTTATAGATATCTAATTGGAAGAGCAGAAAGAGAGGCCATCAGAGGTTTTACAACGGCCTAGGGAGCAGATATACCCCGTCTAGGTGAGTAGGCTCTGGCATTCAGAACCTTGGGTTGGAGTTCCACTCTGATGCTGTTTAGCACTGAGACCCCTCTAGGTTTGCTTCCTCCTCTGTAGGACCGGTCATACTACCCTCTCTCCCATGAAGCACCTTTGATAAGTGTACGTCTAGCAAGCAGCTGCCCCTAAGGGACCCACTCTGTTTGCTCAGGCTTTCCTAGGGCTTAAGACTTGGAGCCTGAAATGCAAATTAAAAAAGGGTCAAGCGCTTCTTGTTGCATCTCAGCTGTGTGACCTTGGTCAGTTCACACCCTTTCTCTGTACCTCAGTTTCCTGTTATTCTTTGAAAAAGCAGCAGTAACATCAAGCTGCTTGATCCAACCCAGGCTTTCTGAACTGAAACACTGGTAATCTGTGGCAAGTGAATTCCTCTGTCTGAGTCAGAGCTTCAGCTATAAGATACTTCCCAATTCCAGGATTACGGGAACAAATGAGTGAGACTCAGGATGCACAAAAACCTTGTGATACAGTTCCACACATACCAGTCACTCATAGCGGCTCTGTTAAAGAGTGTCATTTGCCAGACCCCATTCAAAACACTTTACAAAGAAGACATTAAAACCTCACAAAGCCAGGAGGAAGATACTATATTATATCCATTTAATAGGTGGAGAAACTAATTTGCCCCAATGTCATATAGCTAGGAAGTGGCAGAATGGGGTTAAGTAGCCTCATTCCAGAGACTGCTCTTAACAACTAAACTATGCTACCTTCTTGCCAATGTGATATTATTATCATGATCATTATTAATTGCTTCCTCCCTTAACTCCCTTCCCAGTCAGAGAACGTTAAGTCGGTTCTAGGTCAGAACGACTGCGGGGGCAGTGGGTTATGAAGTGCCTCATCTCCCATCTTTTCTTTCTCTCCCACCTTTTCTTTCTTTTTTGCATCTAGGCGAACCTTGCAGCTAGGGTTAAATAATGGGCAGGGTGTAAACTCCTAGATCACCTTGAACAATTCCTCTGGGTTTCCCTACGGGGAGGGGAGCTCGGTAAAGACGGTGCAGAGAATCTGATGAAGGAAAGAGGAAACCTCTACCCGTGGTTCATAATCCCCACCTCTCCCAACCCCAAACCTGTTCTTGGTCCATCTCTTACTCAGTAAACCCCAAAGTAAAGGCAGCGCCCCTGGCAGGAGTAGCAGATAGGGGAGAGAAAGGACAGAGACACGGGAGCGGGGTGTGGAGAAAAAAAAAGAAGAGAGAAGAGATAGACGGGAGAGACAAACACTGGGTGATGTAGACACGGACACAGAAAGCGGCAAAGGAGATGCAAAAAAGAAAGAAAAGGTGGGAGAGAAGGAAAAGATGGGAGATGAGGCACACGGAAAACGAGACACATGAGGGTTTGGGGAGAAATAAAAAGTCTCTGGAGAGAGACAGAGAAAAAAAAAAAGGCCTTGTTTTCCTTGTACAGAAAGAAGGCCACATTGAGAAGTGGTGGGGATAGGGGCATCTTTTGGCCCAGCCACAAAACAGGGAGCAGGAACGGGCGAAGCCGCAAATCCACAGCTCAAGGGAGAACCGGGAATCTGGGTACCGCCTCCGAAGCTCCAAGCCCCGCAGGATGCCTGGGTCCTCCCTGGGCCCTCGCGTGGGCGCAGACGGGGCGGACCAGGAGGAACCCCGCCCGTTGCTGGGGTGAGAAGGGCGGGAGGCGACGCAGCAGCGAGGGCGGGGACCAGACCTGCCTTGTCTCGCCCCAGGCTCCGCGCGCGATCCCCGCCCCCCGGGGCAAGAGAAGGAAAGGGAAGGGAGGAGGGCGCGGCCGCCGGACGCTGGGGTTTCCCCAGCTTCCCCAAGAGGAACTGGGACTTCAAGGTCCACACTGCCAGCTTTCAACTCTACCGGGTCCTCCTGACCCCTCTGGAAGCCCAGCCCCCCACCCCCACCCCGCAGCGTGTGGCACCCACGTGGGGCTTTCTCACCCTTACTAGCTCGGTTTCCTCACCTAGGTCTTGCGGCGTCGCCCCTTGCCCAGGGCACGATTATTCACTCAACTCACTCTCACCCCGTGCCGCGTGCCGCGGCGAGTGTATGTCGCGGGTCTACCTTTCCCACGCCCGTCTCTCCTTTCTGAAACTCCCGTCCCACGACCCACTACTCTAGATTTCCTGGGGGCTCGCTTCCTCCGAGGAACTCCGTGCTCTCTCTCGCTCCCTGCCGTCTCCCCGCGCATCCTGGCACTCCGACACCCCTTCGCCCCCGTCTCCGCTCCTCTCCCGCTACCTTCCTCCTCCCAACGACCTCGCCTCCCTCTCCCCCTCCCCCGGCACTTATCACACCAACCCCACAGTCACTCTCTCCACGAACCCCCTATCCCGCGTGGTCCCGGCGCTCTCTGGAAGCGAGTCCTCTACACTTCTCCTAGCACTTCGGAGGTTCGCTTCACCTTGCTTTTCTAACCTCGAATCTCCGCCTTTGGACCCCCAAGCTCTGAGTCAGCTTGCCCATTGCCTGTCCTTTCCCAAACGTTGGGGGTCTTCGTTTTTCCCAAACCAGCTCCCCTCTCTGAAAAAAGAGATCACCGCATGCTAGCGCGGCCTGAAGGAGGGAGCCTTTTTCTATTCGCCCTCCCACATTGCTTCTGCCCTTCTAGGGGACTCTCCCCACGATCCCGCATGCTCCTGCTGCCTTCTTCCAGCAGTCCACTTCGCTCGCTACTCCTCTTTTCCAAGACCAGGCAGCTGGAGGGAGATAGCATTCAGCGACATCGTCTTTGAGACACCACCCTTCCAACACACGCTCCCGGAGCCCCCGGGGGTCCCCTTCCTCCAGACAGTTTCCTCTGCCCGTAATTTCCTTCCCGTGACCCCTGCACTCCGGCGCCCCCTGGGGGCCCCCTCCCGGTTCCCCGGCCCCTTCGAGCTCACTGTGGTTGTTATCCACCATTAACACGCGGGTGACCTCCTTGGCATAGTAGTCCGGCTCGGGCTCGGGCTCGGGCTCGGCGCTCTCCCCGGCCACCCGGTCGCGGGTGCTGTTGTACAGGGCGAGCACGGCCTCGGGCAGCGGGCCGGGCGGTACCTCCCCCTGGCTCGGGGGGCTGGCGAGCCGTAATTTGGACAGGATCTGACCGCGGATGGCCTCGATGCGCTTCCGCTTCACCAGCTCCATATCGATGGTCTTGCAGGTGGACAGTCCCGAGGCTGGCCGGCCAGGCGTCAGCACCAGTAGCCACAGTAGCGGTAGCAGAAGCGGCAGGAGCCGCAGCCGAGAGGGCGGCATGGGGAAGGCGGCGACCCCCGGCACCGCCGAGAGCGCGAACAGGGCAGAGGTGCGATGGGGAGGCCCCGCCCCTGCAGGGGCTGGGGGTCTCCCGGAGAGAGGTAGGAGGGTCTCGGGGGAAACTGAGTCCTTCGGGGAGAACGAAGCAGGAGTCTTTGGGAGGCTCGGTCACGGAGTGTCTCAATATCCCACGGAAAAAATAGAGGTGGGCGAGATCTGATATCAGAAGATGGGTGGTCTTGAATAGGGGAGCTGTGGCAGGTCTGGGAGCGATCCGTCGCCCGGAGGAGAGAGGGTCCTAGGTTGCGCGAGGGCTCGGGAGAAGGTTGGGGGGGAGGGTGGCGTGCAGGGGGGTGCGCCCCGGGTCTGGGGTGAAGGCTTCGCGGGAGGCGGGGTTTGCTGCTCCAGAGCGCTGGTCCGGAATGGGGACGCCAGGGGGACGCTGTGTCGGGGGTAGCCTGCGTCCGAGGCGGTGAGCGGGGGCGGTCTGGAGTCCGCAGGTCCTGCCTCCTGGCGGGGCAGCACTGCGCCAAGCGGTCCCCGCGTCTCCGGCTCTCAGCGGCAGCGGAAAAGTCTCAAAACTTTTTTTCCTCTTCTCCCAACCAGCCCGTCCCTCCTCCCGCTCCTCCTCCCCTCCTCCCCGCAGTGGCGGCGGCGGCGGCTAGTCTCAGACTCTGGGGCCTCGGGCTGCCTCGAGGCTCCCTCCTCCGCTCCAGGAGGAGGCCGGCCCCGCGGGCGGCTCAGAGCCGGGGGGTGCCCCGGAGGGGGCGTCCCCCTGCCCCGGCCGGGGGCCTCGCGGTCTGGTGGATCCGCGGCGGGAGGAGGGAGGGGGACGGCCAGGGGCGCGAAGGGTGGCGGCGGGGAGCGGCTGGGCGGCGCGGGGGTTTTGAAGCCGCCCGGCCCCACCCAGGAAACGCGCGGGGCGGGGGCAGCCCCAGGGGGAGGGCATGGGGGGGCCACGGTCCTCATCTCGCGTGGGCGGGCTCCAAGGGGGGTCCCTTCAGCAGTGCGGGATGGGGGCGGGCACCACGGCTCCGCCCCACGGACAGGGTGCTGCCTCCTGGCGGCCAGGCGCTACCAAAGCGGGTGACAGAGATGGATTGGGGCTTTGGAGGCTGGTATGGGGTCACCAAGAAAATGAGGATCTAGCAGGGAGGGCAACATCCGAAAATGGGGACACGGGAGAGGAGTCTCAGAAGGGAGTGAGGGGTTGGGGCAGAGGCACTGACATAAGATGGGGCCCTGAGCAGGCAGGGTGTCAGTGGGAGGAGGGGGTAAAGGTTATTTGCAGATAAAGGGGGTCAGGAAGGTGCCACACATGTAAGAATCACTGACTTTTATTAAGCACCTCCCATGTGCTAAATAGCATTTTCCTCCCAAGCCCAGTGACCCACACGTACTACCCCACGTGACATATGGGGAACTGGGACTCCACAGGCATTACTGGGCTTGAGGTCCTTGCAAGGATCGACACAGGGCCGTGTCTGGCTGGGATTGGGTCTGACTGTCTCCAGGGCCCATGATCTTGACTGCTGTCCCATCCTGCCCTCAGCACAAGGCCAGCGCTGTGGATGAGGGCCTGCTGTTGGAGGCAGGATCTCTCAGCACTCGACACCATAGCGGTCAAAATGACGAAGCAACAGGCCGAGCTCAAGGCGCACGGTGCCACCAGCGGCTGTGTGTAGGCGGTATCGGTCGGCCCCACTGTAGATGGTGTCTGCATGCAGCAGCTGTGGCCCTCCACCCACAAAGGCCCTGGCCAGCTGCTCCCGCCAGCTGCCCAGCGGCCGCCATGTGGGGCAGTCCAGCTGGTGGGTGCCTGGGCTGCTGGGTACGTGGCAAAAGCCATAGCCGGCGAGCTGGCAGCGGCCGAAGCTGTCCTGGGACCACACCTGGAGATGGAGCCGGGGCCAACCTGCAGGACAGGATGGAGAAGAAAGGAGGGATAGTGGGGCTGAGCCTCCTGCTCCTGGGTCCCCACCTCCCTGATCCCCTGATCCCCACTGGAGATCTAGGGTTTCTTCCCCGGCCTCCTCTGAGGCTCTCATCCCACTCAATCCCAGCACCCCGGGATTTTCTACATCCATTATTCTCCCCTGCTCAAAAGCCGTCCATGGGGTCCCAGTGCCCTGAGTATGAAGTCCAACCTCCTCCATAATCGAGGCCCTGCATCTGGCTTCTGCCAACTTTCTGCTCTGGTCTGCTCCTCCAGTCTCCAGATCAGCAACTTGGGCCCTGTCCTATATGTCGTCCGCCCTTCCTCATGTCCCTGCCTTGTCCTCCTAGGGCTCAGGACCTTTCTTCTTCTGTCCCATCTACCTCCACCTGGCAGCCAGAAGCTTCCCCCACCCCTGCCCAGTACTGAGGATGGAACCCAGGGCCTTCACATGGAGCTACACCCAAGTCCTTTCTATTTTTTATTTTGAAACAGTGTCTCCCCCAGTTGCTCAGGCTAGGCTCAAACTTTCGATCTTCCTGACTCAGCCTTCCAGAGTCCTGGGATTACAGATGTGTGCCACCATGCCTGTCTCAGAAGCCTCTTTTCTCCCCTTCCATAGGTCTGCCAATCTCCTCAGAATGTGGGGCAGCTCACCCTCTATTCTGAGCCCCTCTTTTGTGCTGGGCTCTGTTCTAGGACCTAGGGACATAGTGGTGAACACAGCAGACAAAAATTCCTACCCTGTGAGGCTGACATCCTAGACAACGAACATAGTAAATAGGCAAATTATAGGGTATGTCAGATGGTGATAACTGCTCTGGAGAAAAATAAAGCTGGGTATGTTGGGGGTGGGGGTGTGGTTTGGAAAAGGAGGGGATCAAGAAAGCTTGACTAAGAAGGTGACTTTTTTTTTCTTTTAATATGGTTGAGTTTAAGAAGGTGACTTTTAAACAAATACTTAAAGGAGGGAAGGAAGTGGGCTGTGTGGGCATCTAGGGGGAGAGAAATCCAAGCCGAAAGTGTTTAAAGGACATGAGGTGGACATGAGCCTGGTAGGGCCAGTCTGGCTGGATCAGAGAAAGAGGAGAAGGAGTGGAAGTGACAACCAGGCCAGGCATGGTGACATACAGCTGTAATATCAGCACTCGGGAGGCTGAGAAAAGATTGATGCAGTTCGAGGCCAGCCTGGACTATATAGTGAGACCCTGTCTCAAAAAACAAAACAAAACAACAACCTGATTGTGCGAGGACCTGTGATCCATGGTAAGATTCTGTCTTTTACCTTGAATGACATGGGAATCACTGAAAGGTTCTAAGCAGAGGAAAGATGTATGCCAACTTAGGTGCCCCCAAAGCCCTGCTGGCTGCCTACGGGTCCCAGGCCCCAGGGACTGGGGCTTAGAGCACAGTCATGATGCTACTGAATAATCCAGGAAAGAGAGAAAGAGGGACAGATCAGGTGCTGGGCAGAAAGGGGTGAGAAGTAGAAATTCAGATAAATTTCACGTGGAGAACACCAGGGGTGGTGGCAAACACCTGTAATCCCAGAACTCAGAAGACTGAGGCAGGAGGATCTCCGTGAGTTCAAGCCTGAACTACACAGTAAGACCCTGTCTCAAAAACAAACCAAAAAAAAAAAAAAAAAAAAAGCTCCCTCCCCCCACAGGGAGAGTTGCCAGGATTTCCTCAAGGATATAGAATGTGGGGCTGAGAAACAAGGAGGCAGTAATGGTACCAGTACTGGGGGGCTGGGGACCTGAAAAGCAGTAAGGACAGAGTTCTCACCCTCACTCTCTGATCCATCATCACACATGGCAGCCAGAAAGAGCTTTGAAAAGTGAAATCTGACTGATCCACTGCCTGCGGTAGCTCCCAGTGCCTCAGCAAATGGCAGTCAAGGCTCCACACAGCCTCTCCCCTGCCATCCTAACCCCTGCCATCCTTCTGTTCTCCCATAGCGCCCTAAATGTCTGGGCTCACTCTCCTCTATAGCTTTCCACACACTAAGAACTCTGCCTGGAACCCTCTCTGGCCTTTGGTCTTGTGAGCTCCTCTTGGCTCCTCATGGAGGTGAAGCTCATTGCTTCCTACCCAAGGAGACTCTCCCCAACTCTGGACAGGCTCAGACACCTCCTCTGGGCTCCTATGGCCTCCACGGTCCCCCCCTTCCCCCACCGCACCAGACCTGTCCACTCTGGGCTGGCCCCAGCTGGAGATAGGTCTGTCTCCCCTACAGGATGGAGCCCCTGAGGAGACTGGGGAAGGGGGCCTGCTGAGCAGGCAATCAGTAAACAGTACTGACACCGCCGAAACACACAGCACCTCTACCCAGGCTACTTCCTGGAATCTACCAGAACTGATACTCCGCCTCCCCCAAATACTCACTTCCCTTTTGAGCAGCCTTGTAGCTAGGGAGGCTTTCCTGAGAAATAGAAACCAACCCTCACCCTCTTTCCCTGCCATCCCTCCTTAACCTTCATCCACCCTCTCCCAGCTTCCTCTTCAGTGCAGACCCTTTCCTGAAGGCCACTCCCCTGCCCCCATCCTGACCCTGACCCACCAATTCCCACCCCTGGCCCCTGGTCCATCTCACTCCTGTAGCACAGGCCTGGCAAGGCCTCAGCTCAGCCTCTGCATGGCATGCTTGGCTAGAGAGACCCGCAAGGTATGGCAAACAGGACAAGATGAGGACTCTCCAGCCTTAGCTGCTTTGGGGTTGCTGTACCCCATCTTCTCGGCCTGGCCCCAAGGCCAGGCCTGGTACCCACCTTGGAGACCTTTGGTAGCGAAGTGCAGGTCAATGGGGTGGCACCAGTAGGCCATGTCCCCTACCTGGGGAGTGTCCACCTGTGTCTGGCCCTCCCGCACGCCTGACAGGAGCTTCCATGCTGCCCCTGAAATGAGGACAGAGGGGTGGGAGGCTGCCTTTAGGAAGGCGAGGCTACAGGCCTGCTTCTCCCCAGCATTTTGAGATGGGAGTGAGGGTTACAAAGGGTGGGCCCTAGAACCAAATGTCTAGGTTCAAATCCTGGCACTGTCTCTTTCTGCCTGTGCAACCGTGGGCAAACTGCTACACACATTCTCTACCATGAACTATATCCCCAGTTCTAGGAACGTTTTATTATTATTCTCATCCTATATTTAGAGGTCTGTTCAAGGACCCAGAAGGCGCCAAGGTTACCTTCCAGGAGCACATCATTAAAACAGGTGCTTTTGTTTTGTTTTGTTTTGTTTTTGTTTTTTTGAATCAGGGCTTTGCTTAGTAACCCAGGCTGACCTAGAACTCATGGGTGATCCTCCTGCCTCAGCCTCCTAAGTGCTGGGAGCACCATGCCTAGTGAAAATAGGTCTTAACTGTGACCCTATTAAAGGGTTATAAAATAAGGAACACACTGAGTGCTTACTAAATGCCAAATACTATAGTAAGCACTTTAAACAATGCATTCATCAAACCTGCCCTCTAACACTTTTTTTTAATGTGGCACCAGGGATCGAACTCACAACCTCACACCTGCCAGGCAGGTGCTTAAACCACCGAGCCAAACTCCTGGCCCTGGTTTTTTGAGGCAGGGTCACACAATGTAGCTTGAACTCACAACACTCCTCTTACCTCAGCATCTCGAGTGCTGGAATTAAAGGCGTGTGCCACCATACCCGGCTGTGTCCCCCAAGACTTTTATTCCCCACACCACTCCCCAGTTTACAAACCTCCCCTCCAACATGGCCCACAAGGCCCTGCATACCTGGGCTTGTGCCCACCTCCCTGAGCTCATTTCCCATCACTCTTCCCTTCCCTCACTACCCTGAAGCCTCCCTGGCCCCATTCATGTTCCAGTACCTCAGGGCCTTTGCATTAGCTATTCCTTCTGGAATTTTTTAAGCCTTTAGAGCTCAGCTCAAGTACCACTCCCTGGGGATGGGGGAGGGCTCTTCTCTGACCCTCTTATTCTAAGACTAGTCCTCATCATATAATCCCATGTATTTTTTTCCTAATACTTATAATGATCTGTAATCATTGTGCTTGTTTCTTTATCTGCTTCCCGCCTGTCCCCCCAACTCTGAACTCCAAGAGGGGACAGCATCTGCCTGGGGTCACATGGCACATAAGTGGTGGCATCCAGACTGGAAACCAAGCCAGACTCCAGAGCCTGCCTTTTACCCACTCAATTGGAGGATCTCAATTTCCCAGGGAAATCAACTGCTACCTCACTTTCCAGTAAAATCACAAAGGACTCTGGTCTGAAAGGATGGTAATTTAGTCAAGACTCCATCAAAGCCTTCTGTGAATCAAGCAAACACTTACTGAGGACTCTCTAGTCCAGGCCATAATCTAATGTTGCTTATAATCATTTAGTCATGACAACAATCACACAAGTAAGCACTATTTATTATTCCCATTGTATAGACAGGGAAATCAAGGCAAACAGAACTGTCCGAGGTCACGTAAAAGGAAGCAACAAATGATTTTCAACACAGCAAGTCTGTGGTCTTAACCTCAATCCTGTGCCACCTTTTAGCTGCTATCATTTTCAGTCAAGGAAACTGAAACTCCAAGAGGTCAAAGCCTCCCAATTAATCGGTGGGGAAGTTAGTATTTGAACCCAGACCTGGCAGCGTAGGGCCCTCACCATTACATTATCCACTATACACACAGCCTAAGAAGGGGAAGCTTGGGAATTGGAGCATCCAAGGTCCCTCCTGGGCTATGTGAACAGATTTGGATGTCTGCTAGAATGAAGTACACGGAGAATGATAAATACCAGAATGTCTGCTCCTCCGCAAACCTGGGATAGAAGCTTTTTACTCTGCAGTAAGGATTCAATAAATGCAGACTATTAATCAAAGAATTGAGATAGGGGAGGGCCCTAGGGGGCACCGCTAGGACTAAGGGTACAAACCAAACAGTAGAGTTTGGGCTATTGTTTAAGGACTAGAGTATGGGGTGGGGGAAACTAGTCTGCAGTCCCATATCCTTAGGAGCTGTTGGTGTAGAGGGTAGGAGCCAGAGCTGCCAGAGGGAGGATGGAAAAAAGATAAGAAGGGAGACAGAGATCTGTGGTCTGGCCAAGGAGTCCTGACAGCCAACGGAAAGTGAGGATCAGGGGCGGAGTCAGGGAGTCAAGGAAGGGGTGTGGAGCCCTAGGCTAGGGCAGCTGCTGTCATGCTCGGAGACGAACCAGGTCTGGAGAATACCTGTGTGGATGCCCCACTTGCAGAAGAGGCTACTTTCAGAGAAACCGGTGGCCCCTATGATCTGCCCGATCACGTGCACCTCAGCCATGGCCCTGGGAGGGGAAAAATACAAACTCAGCTCTAGGAGGTAAGTGTATTATTATCTCCATCTGAAAGATGGGGAAACTGAGGCCCATCATGTAAAATACAGTACTAAGGATTCCAAGCTAGTTTCGTCAGCCCACTGACGCTGCGGTCTTAACCACAGATCCAAACTGCCTCCCGGGAAAGCAGGGGAGAAATGAGGGAGGGAACCCTGGGCTAGGGAGCTGGCGCCCAACTGTGCCCCGCCTGAAATAAATCTACCCGGCAATCCGGGGAAAGCCCCGCCCCAGGGCACTATGGCTCCGCCCACAGCGCAAGGTTCCGCCCCCCTCGCGTCAGCTCCCAAACTCCAAGCGGTGCCTGCGTCTCGAATGCAGGGCCGATTTAGCCCCGCCTCCAAGCGCAGCGCATGCGTCATTCCTACCTCAGTGCTTTTAACGTTAGGAGAGACGGAAGCGGCTGTGGGGATTGTAGCTCATGGGCCTGACCTGTCCTTCTCTCCACCGACGTCGACCAGGTCTGGCTCACGCCTCTCCCCGTACCTTTGTAGCAGCGAGTGATTTGAAGTGCAATACTACACTACCGCGCTCCTCTTGAGTTCTCTTAGTTGTTGCTGGGGCAACAGTAGGCTCCTTCTCTGGCTTTATCCCCGCCCTACACGCTGATGATTGGTGTTAGGTGCCTTTGGGGGCGGGGCGATGGTGTGATGGACATTTTCTCTCCCTCTCCTGTTCCGTTTTAGAAAAGGAATGTTTCCTTCACTCAATGTTGAGCCACTGGGGCGTGGCTGGGCTGCTCCATTTTGGTTGTGGCTGCGAAGTTAGAGCGCTTTCACCCAGATACTGTGTACATGAAAGAAATCTTTCGCTTTTTTCTGTGCTCACACTTCCCCCTTAAAAAACAAAACAACACGCTCCCGTCTAGGACCACAAGTCAAAACTGAGCCAGAACCAAGGGGAGCGAAATCTCTCATACAGAGACCGGAGTTGGGGAGTGGGTTTTCCTTCCGTTTTGAGCCTCTTTGGGCTTCTGAAGGGTCTGCTTAGTTCAGCTTCTTTCTCGTCTGCTGCTAAAGCCAGTTAGCGCTGATTCTGAGCAGTAGGGATGAGGTGAGGATGAGACGTGAAGAACGGGATTCCTTTGCAGAAGGTACTGTTTTCTGTGGGACTGGAGCTGGAACCAAGGGCCTTAAGTGCGCTCGTCGAGCGCTGCCCCACTGAACTACAGCCCCATCCGTAAGAGACCAGTTTTCCATGTCAGGGCGCTGCCAGTAATCTGTACCATGACCTTGCTGGGCTCTGGGTCAGTTATTTTATCCATAAATGGGCACACATGCATGTACTCAGTCTGAATTCTGAAACTTTCTCACCCTCCAAATCTAGCTAAACGCTACTCCTTTATTCCTCCAGCCCAGACCAGGAAAGCAAGAACTGTTTAGTTTGGTTTGGATTGGTTTGGTTTTTGAGACAAGGTCTCTCTGTGTAACCCAGGCTGACCTTGAACTCACGGTGATCCTCCTACGTCAGTCTCCCAAATGCTGGAATTACAAACATGTGCCACCATGCCCAGCAGCACAGCAACAATTTATTTCCTTGTTTTTAGCAAAACTAAAACAAAAGAAAACAACCATCACCACAACAACATAAAGCGAAGAGTGCAAAAGTTTGCATTAGTGTTGGTTCATGCCTGTAATCCTAGTACTCTGAAAGCCTGAAGCAACATTGCAAATTCAAGCTAAGCCTGGGTAGCTTAGCAACTTGATGAGACCCTGCCTCAAAATACATCCATACATCAATGCATACTTTTTGTTTTGTTTTTTTGAGACAGGGTTTCACTATGGAGTTCAGGTTGGCCTTGAATTCACTATCTACCCCAGGCTAACCTTGATCTGACAGTGATCCTCCCACCTCAGCCTCTCAAAAGCTTGGATCACAAACGTGCACCATCATGCCTGGTCATTCGTATTTTTAAAAGGGCTGAGAATGTTGCTCAGTGTTTCATCAACTCCACATTGTTGGAAGGAAAGGACAACATATTAAATTAATATTTGCATAAGTCAGGTAATTAAGCAGAGTATTTTACTATGATAAGCAAACTTAAAAACGACTTCTTTTCTTGGTACTGATGATTTGAACCTGGGACCGTGTAAATGCTAGTTAAGTAGTCAACTGTTGAGCTACATCCCCAGGCCTTTTTTTTAAAATAGGGTTTAGCTCTCTCTTTTTTTCTCTGTTTTCCTCTCCTTTTGGCCAGGCTTGCTGACACACATCTGTAATCCCAGCACTTAGGAGGCTGAGGTAGGTTCGAGGCTAGCCTGAACTACGTAGTAAGACCCTGTCTCAAAAAAGGGGGAAGGGTGTTGGAGATGTAGCTCAGCTTGAAGGTTCTGAGTTTAATCCCCACTGCTGGGGAAAAAAAAAAAACTTCTTTTACACTGAGTATGGTGGTACACACCTGTAATCTTAGCTGTTTAGGAGTTTGAGGTAGAAGGACGGAAAGTTCAAGGCCAGCCTGGGCAACTTAGTGAAGCCCTATCTTGCTGGGGGCTGATCAGATCCCCAGATACCTGATGATGGAAGACGAAAGACAAAATCTAGGGTAGAAGGGGCACCAGGAAGAACTTGTCTCTAGTGGACAAGCACAACAATCTCAAAACTGACCTGCTTTCATTAGCAAGCAAGAATCACAGGGATGGGGGTCTCACACATTTAATGGAACACCAACTATCAAGAATGGGTACATGGCCGGGCGTGGTGGCGCACACCTTTAATCCCAGCACTTGGGAGGCTGAGGTAGGTGGAGCGTTGTGAGTTCGAGGCCGGCCTGGGCTACAACGCGAGCGCAAGGCTGGCCTGAGCTGCATAGTGTGACCCTGCTTCAAAAAACCAGGGCCAGGAGTTTGGCTCAGCAGCTTAAGTGCCTGTCTGGCAGGTGCGAGGCTGTGAGTTCAATCCCCGGTGCCGCAAAAAAAAAAAAAAAAAAAAAAAAAAAAAGGTATATGAAAAATAAATGGGGAACCAGATTTTCTCTATACCTAGATGCTTGTATTTTGACAACTGTCCTCGGCAGATGCTATCTTGCTTCAGAAATACTGGGTTATCAGCATTCTTCCCATAACCCGGGGGCCTTTGGCCTTCCATACACCTCTCTGTTTCTGGGGTGAGATAACACCAAACTCTAGACTTGGGGGTTTAAGTCACGTAGTTAGGTACCCTATAATCTGTCATATAGTCTGGTCCCCAACAATGCCCCCTTTTAGTTTATGTAATAGCAGCGGTTGAAACAGTGTGATTCAAGGTGGAATAGCATCTAGCCATCTGGTTTGGCTTAACCAAAACATAAAGACAGAAACATATTAATACAGTCAAGCCAGTATGAAACCTAAAATGGGCCTTAAAATAGTTCTGTGGATTAAGCTGATCAAAAGTATCAACAAATTTATCCCAATCTTGAATTTATCAAAATTTTGAGTCTTCTGAGATATAGATAATATCTCTTTCGCAGTGCCTTTAAATCAATACTTATATTGCTATGCACGGCACCCTGTATGTGCTTTTTTATACATTCCCAAGGACGACTAGATTGGTTATACATAAGAGGAGTTATACAATACCGAGTACTACTAAAATGACACCTGTTGTAACTGCAGACTTTATATTTGAGAATGAATGTGAGCTACAGAAGATACAACAACACTATAAATGAATACCAGAGACAATTCCTGCAATAATAAATCCTAACATCTTTTTTGTTTGGTGCACAAAGTGACAGTCAACAATAACAGGAGTATTGGCCCATGGAGAAAAAGAAAAAAAAAGAAAAGAAAGAAAAAAAACTAAAACTAAATTTCAAAACACGTCAATCAGGGGGCAACAATGGTACATACATTGCTCATCATCATCCCCAAATCATTCTCTTTTTCCAAATTTGGATAATGGAGGTATTATCAGTAAATTTGTATAAATGTTCTTCCAGTTTTCACCAACTGGTGCCCAGTAACAGGGAAGGGCCAGTTTCTAAAATGTCCTCTAAAGGAGTCCACATGTGCCATTACTAATGGCCTGTAGCAATGGGGGGCTGATATTGGACCCATGCCATGCAAATTGTCCCTCATCAATAGTATACATGATAGAATCCCAGCACTCGGGAGGCTGAGGTAGGCGGAGCGTTGTGAGTTCGAGGCCAGCCTGGGCTACAACGCAAGCGCAAGGCCGGCCTGAGCTGCATAGTGCGACCCTGCTTCAAAAAACCAGGGCCAGGAGTTTGGCTCAGCAGCTTAAGCACCTGTCTGGCAGGTGCGAGGCTGTGAGTTCAATCCCCGGTGCCAGAAAAAAAAAATAGTATACATGACAGAGGTGTTTCTTCCATAGTAGTCAGTATAATAATGCCAGAGGGCCATATGCCAGGCTGAGTGATTGTCTCTTCCTTCTAATCTTTTTTTTAATTTTTTTATTTTTTATTTTTGCGGCACCACGGATCGAACTCACAGCCTCATGCCTGCCAGACAGGCGCTTAAGCCACTGAGCCAAACTCCCAGCCCTAGTTTTTTTGAGGCAGGGTCGCACTATGTAGCTCAGACCGGCCTTGTGCTCGCACTGTAGCCCAAGCGGGCCTTGAACTCACAACACTCCACCTACCTCAGCCTCCTGAGTGCTGGAATTAAATCTTCCTTCTAATCTTGCTTGGGGTCCCCAGTGAATAAAGTCAAATTGATTTAGGTGTGTTTTTTACCCCATCTCCTTTACAAGAGGTCCAAGGCGGGGAAGTACACTCTCCTTGGGCAACCCAAAATGTGTACTATGTACATGGGGGAACATTGAACACAGAAGCGTTAAACTATTCCCCTGAGATAGTAATAGATCCCATTCCTAGAATTATCAATTGTTTTTCTCAGTGAGCTACCCAGATTTGTGGTACATAGGCAGTAGTTAGATGGTAAGGACCTGGGCTCAACACACAAGGATGGATGGATATAAGAAGTATGATATATAATTTAAAGTAATATTAGTATCTATAAATTCAGCAGCTATATAAGTTCCTGGCACCCAATTTAACTGATCATGATAAATTTCTGGGAAAATCTATCCACATAAGAAGTTGTAACAAAGGAGGGGTGTGGGACATATGCCCAATATTCCTTTGCGGACACAGGGCTTATACATACAGTGCAAGCAATGATGGCCATCATAACAACAAACATATTTTTGGGGGTACATGGGAGGCCCTGTCTCATCATCAATCTTTTAGCCTCCTGGGTTGTCTTTTTCACTTGTCTCCATATCATGGATTTTGCCACTTATGTGGTCCTCAGTGGCCAAGTTGTTTCTTCCAGGGTCATCCAAGAGAAGGCTCACACTGATAAGTACGGTGGCAGCAGGCTCCACCATGGGTTTGGAGTTGTCCTCTTTCCATGGTCACACATTCTGGGATGGTACCCACCTCAGTGTTCCATTGTCTGTTAATACACAAGGATACCCTTGTCCCCATGTTATTAGTTGCACTGGGTCATCTCACTTTCCTGTTTGGCTGTCTTTCCAAAAAACTTTTTTTTTTTTTGGTACTGGGAATTGAACTTGTGCTTGCCAGGCAGGCACTGTGCTGCTGAGCTATATCCCTGGCCCTTTCCATAAAACTTGTACCTTAGGCTTATCAGTGGCATCATCCTTCTGCCAATGGAGTTCTCGCTCTCTCTCTCTCTCTTTTTTTTTCCCTTGGTATCAGGGATCGAACTCACAACCTCACGCCTGCCAAGTGGGAACTTAGGCCACTAAGCTAAGTCCCCAGCCCTAATTTTTGAGACAGAGTCTCACTATGCAGTTCCGGCTGGCCTTAAACTCACTCTGTAGCCCAGGTTGGTCTCGAACTCACAATGATCTTCCTGCCTCAACCACCCAAGTGCTGGGATTACAGGCGTGCACCACCATGCCCAGCTTGCCAGTGGAGTTCTAATGGAGTACTTTTGCTCTCTGCAAGTGGATTAGAAAAAATTTAAAGTGAAGGTAACATGATCTAATTGTGCTTGTGAAGGTAGCTGTATACCCCCTTTTTGCTTTTGTAATTGTGTTTTTAGGGAAAGGTATGCATGATCCACTATGGCTTGGCCCTGAATTTTATAAGGGATGTTTTTAAAATGTTTAATATGCCAAAGTCTCTCTCTCTCTCTCTCTCTCTCTCTCTCTCTGTCTCTCAATGTCTCTTTTTTTTTTGAAACAAGATTTCACTATGCAGTTTAGTCTGGCCTTGAACTTACTTTTTAGCCCAGGCTGGCCTCAAACTCACAGTGATCCTCCTTCCTCAGCCTCCTGAGGACTAAGATTACAGGCCGTGCTTACCTATGAGGGCTCATTATCAGTTTTTATTGTATGAGGGACTCCCACAGCAGCAAAGGAAGATAAATAATGTTGTTGAATGTGTCCCACCTTTTTGCTCCCATGGCAGGTGGGATGAATCATGTGAGAATAAGTATCTATAGAGACATGAACATATTGTAGCCATCTAAAGGATGGGATGTAAGTAACATCCATTTGCCAAATGTAAGCCACCAATGAATTAGCCTGTTGGTTACCATAGGCTACAGTTCCCAGTAAATTAGAATAGGACCTAATATGTTCAATATGATAGGCTTCAGAGCCATTTGCAACCTGAGAAGTAGTGTTACAGCAGGAGCAATGAGTTCAACTATTATAATTTCATCTGGATATCAAGCACTTTGAAATATAAAGTATACCCAGAGGAATGTTATTTCCTGTCAGGCATGGTTGTCTTAGTAGTCGTATCCCCGCAGAATGTTAACAGACAACAGTTACAAGAGCCACACATAGTATTTTAGCAGGACATTCATGATGATACTATTTTTGTAACACACTTAAATGCCTATCTTGACAAAGAATAGCCTTTTTAGTCAATCATCTCTATAAACACATAAAAAAGCTCTCACCTAATTTATTATTCTTTAATGAGATGTCACCAAAGTACTTTGTGACATTGCCTGGATTGCCCAGTGCCTAATCATCATTAAATGTAATGACACATATATAACATCACATAAGCCTCTTTATTTTTAAACTGTCATCTGACTGGTGGTCTCATTTTGGTTTGACATATACCTCTTATCACAAGTAGTTGGAGCACAAGAGAAAGGCAAATATCTGGGCCTAGAAAAAGGTTATCACCATAAATAATCCTGGTTTTACATCTTAGAAGATCTGGACACTTGGAAGGCCTAACTACATTTAGTACACCATGAGGTTAGAAATAGTGAATGTCATAGCTAAATAGAAACCTTTGTCTTTTAGTTTTGTACCAAAAGCATCTTTTAATGGAACATTATTGTTTTACCCACAGTAAACTTAGTATTTTGATGATGACCAATGTAAACATATCACAATAATATGTTTAGCAATGTTTATTGTGGTGTGCCTCCCATAAGGCTATGGAAATTATGGGGGTCCTATTAGTGAACAAATACTGGAAGAAAATACTTCCAGGCAGCTGCTCCTTTATTCACTAGGAGTGCTGTCCTATTGGGGATTGCAAATTATAAATCAACTTGCCTGTATTGGGTGATATACTATGTACCGCCAAGTCCTAATATACTTTTGATGGGACTGAGTCTGGCACAGGGATTGGCATTGTGAGTGCTGTACCCGCCCAGGGGTGGAGCCAACATACAGTGTAAATGAAGCGGGTCTTCCTCTTGCACTTCCGCCCTTTCTCTCTCTCACCAGTGTGCCTTGCTGCTTGTGGCTGCCATGAACGGTAGCCCTGCCATGTCACTCTGCCTTGGAGCCAACTAAGTAAGGACTGAAATTCCCGAGAAACTGTAAGAAATAAACCTTTCCTTCCCTAATTTTGGGCGTCAGGTATTTTGTCTTGGCAATGAGCAAAAAGTAACGAAGACATTGCCCTTGACTTGTGGGCCAGTTTTGGAATGTAGAAATCCTGCTTCCTCTTGGTCAGTGAGGCTCACAGAGCAGGACAAAGTCTGCTGAGGACAATACAGGGAGATTAGCACCCAGGTGTGGGGATGAATCTTGTTTCCTTTATGGTGTTAAATGTGCCCATTCCACCACTACGTCTATGCTGTTCCAGGAAAAGAACCATACTCCTCCCCCTGCATGGGCTTAATAAAATGGTGGCTAGTTAGAGATTCTGATCTTTGTCCCCAGAGGACACAGATCATCCCAGAGTCCTGCTACACTCCTCCATTTTGTCTCTTGCACTTTCTTCCTTTCCCAATATGCACTGTAACCCAGACAGGACATTGGAGACTCACTGCAGGCATCCTCAATAACTGGCACTGTTGAAAGGGTTACTAATACCATCCCACGATTTCCTGTTTTTTTTTTGGTACCAGGGATTGAACTCATGACCTCCCACTTGCCAGGCAGGCATTTATGCTGCTGAGCTAAATCCCCAGCCATCCAACAATTTCCTTAAGCCTAAGGGATCCTCCATTTAATTATAATAACAAATTTTTGATGACCTATGAGAATCAGATCATAACAATTAATAATTTATTCTTTTTTTTTTTTACTTTATTCTTAACCAATGAAAGATTCCTGAGTTATTGCACACAGACAACAAAATGTATTGCATTTGTAAAACCATTCTTGACCTCATTTTGGTCAGCTGGCAACCTGGGTAGAAGCACGTCCTTCACTTTAATGCCATTTATCTATATCTGTAAGCCAATTTAAATTATAGACAAATATTTTAAAAATCCAAAAAGGCAAAAAGAATACTTGTTGAGCTCAAACAAAACAGTTGTAAGTATGGTAACCAGTTATAGATTAGATAGACATATGGATAAACACACAAAACAATTTGTTTATAAAATCAGAACCACTCAGATTTATTTGGTTCAGCTGAATAATAGCAACTCTTTTACAGTTTTTAAGTTTGTAACTATAAATAGACTAGTCAGAATTGTTTTACGGGGATTGTTGCAAGTTTGAGACCAGCCTGGGTTATAAAGTGAACTCAGGACCAGCCTAAACTGCATAGTAAAACCCTGTCTCAAAAAGACAAAAGACAAAAAAAAAAAAAAAGCTTTTTGTAGGTCAATTAACAGGGATTTCTTGTAATAAGAATCAGAAGGAAGAAAAACCCTTTACTCATAATCTATTTTTTTCAGTATTTTAATTTGTTTTGTTTTGTTTTGAGGCAGAGTCTCACTATGTAGCCCATGTAGGCCTTGAACTTATGATGATCCTCTTGCCTCAGCCTCCTGAGTGCTGGGATTACAGACATGTGCCATCACACCTAGTTTCTGTATTTTGTCTTAATAATTTTGGCAGCTCCATGCTTTCTTTTTTCTTCTTTCATTTAGCCTCAGGCTCAGTCATCTCTATACCTTTGGTCGCCTACTCAGACCTTCTTTTTCTTCTAACAGTGTTTGTGGGATTCCCCCTCTGTAAAACCTTACATACTTTGGGCTAGCGTTGAACTTTCATAAGATTGGGTCCCTACATCTTGACAAGCTTTTAAATAATTTCCAGCATTCTTTGTGGACCTGACTACTCCTAGGGCCTGTTTACGGTCCTTATTTGCATTCTTTTTTTTTTTTTTTCCTTTTCCAGCACCAGGGATCAAACTCACAACCCCGCACCTGCCAGACAGGTGCTTAAGCCACTGAGCCAAACTCCCAACCCTAGTTTTTTTGAGGCAGGGTCACACTATGTAGCTCAGGCCGGCCTTGCACTCGCGTTGTAGCCCAAGCCAGGCCTGGAACTCACAACGCTCCACCTACCTCACACTCCCAAGTGCTGGGATTAAAGGTATGCGCCACCATGCCCAGCTTTATTTGCATTCTGAAAGGACAATTGTAACACTATAATCTCATTTGCTTGTGACTAAGCAATCTGTCTGCAGACTTCCTTCTGTAATCTAGCAAGGAACTGAGCATACGGTTCTTGGAAGTCCTGTAATATATGTAAAAATGACTGAACTGGAGTGCCCTTTTTGGGAATTGTAGCCCATGACCATTTCATCATCAAATACATTCTTTCATATGATCTATTAGAATACATCAACTGCTGCATAAGATCTGCTTAAGGTCCTACTTCTAGCAGCCTATCTTCCATACCTGGTTTTTCAGCTGCACTATTTCTGCCCGTCTACTCTTGGGCAAGCTCCTATAGCTGCACATTAAAATGGAGATATTTACCTGCTTGTAGACATGAATGGACAAGATGATTAATATTTTGTGGGCCCATATGCAGAGCTCCTAAAATGGACTCCAAGTGTCCCAGTGTGAAAGGTCTCTGTACTCAAATTATTCTCACCTGTCAGCCTTCTGAGTAGTTGGGACTATAGACATGCACCATCACACCCAGTGTGGCCAAGGGAAGCAGAGAGGGGGAAGCCACTTCCCTGCTGCAGTACTCCACTGATGGCACAATGCAGCCACCTCATATCACCCAGCCTAGATCCCACACCCCTGATGATGACCACAGCTGCATCTAGGGCATGCTGTGTCATCCTCTAAAAATTCTGGAGGTGGAAGCTGAGAAAGAGTTTCTTTACTTTCTTCCTGATTTTTCCCTTTTCCCTGATCAGAGGGAGCAGCAGCAGTTGTGAAAATCATTGCTGCACACAAGGGTTCCAATATAGATTTCTCCAAACTCCATGTGGAAAGGATGTCCTGGGCAATCTGTTCTTCTCCAGAATTATAGACAGTTAAATTAGACACAAATGTTCCAGGCAATCAGACAGCTGGGCCCTTGAGGGAGTCAGTGTAGAAGATGAGAATGAATCCAGACTGTGGCTGGAGACACATCTGAAAAAGATTAAAGTCACAGTGGCTTGATTTACATACTTTCCTAAGGGGTAAACAGAAGTTTGAGATTGTTAGTCTCACCCTTTGGAGATTTCCCATTATTTCCTTAGAGGTGGACCATCTCCCACCAAGACTAAAAACTAAGACCACTAAGACTGAGACTAAACACAAAATTAAGACTATAGATTATTGACCAAGGTTAATGATGTCACCCATATGCCCTTGCTACCACCAGATCAATATTACTTAAGTGGTACACTTGCGATGTTATTGATTGATCATAATTTTGACCCACATTGTACTCACCTCATGATTTTGCTTTGTAAAACTTCCTTTGAGTAGTGGGATTATTGGCAACCCATTTGGGACTCCCTCCTGTCTCTCATGAGCTATTTCTATTCCCCGTTCCTTTTCCTAATAAATTTTCCTACTCTTTTTTTTTTTTTTTTTTTTTTTTGCAGCACCAGGAATTGAGCTCACAACCTCATGCCTGCCAGACAGGCACTTAAGCCACTGAGCCAAACTCCCAGCCCTGGTTTTCTGAGGCAGGGTCGCACTATGTAGCTCAGGTTGTAGTCCAAGCCAGTCACAAACTCACAATGCTCCACCTACCTTGGCCTCCCCAGTGTTGGGATTAAAGGTATGTGCCACCACACCCAGCTAATTTTCCTACTCTTAACCTCCGTTGTTCCTTAGAATTCATTCTCTGACTTTGGGGAACAGGAATTTGGAATATCAGACATGTAGCATTTCCCCTATGTCATCTTGGAGGTCCCACTAAGACAGTTGGAAGAGTTTGCTTTTGTTTCATGGCACTCCTAAAATATTTCAACTGGATTCTGGATTGTAACTTTCTTAGGTAATCAGAGTTGTCATGTCTTACAGAGGCAACACTCAGACCAGGGGGATAGCTCAGCGGCACAGCACCTGTCTGGCAAGCGTGAGGTCATGAGTTCAATCCCCGGTACCAAAAAATTAAAAATAAAAAATAAATAAAAGGCAACACTCAAAAATCAATAGCATTCCTGTACACAAACAACAAACCCATGGAGAAAGAAGTTAGGGAAACCACATCCTTCACAACAGCATCCAAAATATGAAATACTTAAGAATCAATTGAACAAAGGAAGTAAAAGATCTATACATTGAAAATTACAGCCGGGCGTGGTGGCGCACGCCTTTAATCCCAGCACTCGGGAGGCTGAGGTAGGCAGAGCGTTGTGAGTTCGAGGCTGGCTTGGGCTACAACGCGAGTGAAAGGCCGGCCTGAGCTACATAGTGCGACCCTGCCTCAAAAAAACCAGGGCTGGGAGTTTGGCTCAGTGCCTTAAGTGCCTGCCCTG
>RJWM01015503.1:0-47735 GCA_004363535.1 Dasyprocta punctata
GTGATGTTTGCAGCTGCAGTCTCTATCTATTTACTTGAGTCTGAGCCAGGCATCTTCAGCGGTGATCTTATCTTGCCTTTTGAGGTATCTCTGACCTCATTGGCCACTACAGGCCTCGGCCAGGACCAGTGATTTATAGAGATTCACTTACTATAAATCAGCTCCCATCGCCGGGCAAGGGGCCTAGGCCTTGGACAGGCTCACAGATAAACAGAAAGCCAATTAGTTAATTTTAAACCCTGCTCAAAGCCCCTTTACAGTGGTCTCCAACATCAGATATTATATGTAGTGTTGGGTAATAAATTTTCGACTCCTAACTCATCCTGTTAACTCATTATATTTAATGCCCAAATGTCATCAAGTCATTTGTTCTTGTATTTTCTGCCCAATCTCTTGAGTGAATAAAATGACTCAAGTTTTTATCAAGGAAGCTTTTAAGAACCAGATAAAACAATTCCTTGGGGAGAGGGGGGATTAAACCCCTTGCATGTCAGATAAGCACTTTACCACGAAGGTACACCCAGTCTCTATTCAAATTTTATTTTGAGACAGGAGCTGGCTAAGTTACCCAGGCTGTCCTCGAATTTGGAATCCTCCTGCCTCAGCCCCCAGCAGCTAGGATTACAAATACAAGCCATCATACATGGTACTTTTAAAGGAAGGGAAGTTTTAAAAGGTGAGGGTCTTTTAGTATAGCAAGTGTTGTGATATGTAATACTCTAAATATTGGCCTTGCTTCTTCATTCCTCTTCAGATCCTGTATATTTAAGGCATACAGACTTCGTATAAGATAGCCATTATTGAATGTGCTTATACTCATTACATTTCATCTACGCATTTGGTATAAACATTAAACCTAGAAGTCTAGTCCTGTAAATTCCAAAAATCTTTTTTTTTTTTCCCCCATTTCTGGGGATTAAATTCAGGGCCTCACACGTGATAAATAAGTGGTCAAGTACTCTATCACTAAACTACTTCCCCAGGCCTTAAAAATATCACTCACCTGCGTCTCTAGGTTTTATTAGAATCTAATGGAGTATGTTTGAGGTCTCAAAAGTCAGATTAGAACTACAAAATCAAGACTTCTGTTCTCAGCATTCATCCTTGATGATTTACATGCCTGAGGTCTAGTAAGCACTAGAATACTGGAGAAAAATATTGCTTGGGTAGATAAAGCAAGTTAATACACCCTCACTAAGGTCTTCTAAAACTGTATTTAACTACAAGACTGCTTTCAAAAATACCTTTATTTTTCCAAACCCAACTCATTTGATTAGGGGTAATAACAGTAGCGCAATTAATTTGCCTACTTACTGCCTTAGTTGAGGTTGGTGGTACTCGCCTGTAATCTCAGCAATTGAGAAGCTGAGGCAGGAGGATCACTGCAAGATCAAGTCCAACTTAGACTACATGGTTCAAGGCCAGCCTGAACTACATAGTGAGACCCTGTCAGAAAAAAATAAAATTTTACCACCTTGTCAATCTTTACAGTAAGTGAGCTGGGGATATGGCTCAGTGGCACAAGTGGCTGCCTGGCAAGCGCAAGATCATTAAGTCAGTTCTTGGTATAGAAAATACTTTTTTGGTTTTTTACACTTAGTATTATTTATTATACATAGCTTCACTTTCCAGGTGGTTTCTTGAAATAAATTATTAAAGTGAAATCACTAGAGTTGAAGGGTAGCATGTAATTATCAGTTTTTTTTCTGAAAGGGTCATATGTACTATTTTACACTCTAAGAGTGTAAGGACTGTTTTCCTTGTCAGCACTAGGTATGATTGTTAATGTTTTCCATAGGTAAATGTACATTTTGTGAATTAACAGAAAGGTTATTTGGGGTTTTTACTGCAAACTAGAAATATCAGTATAAATTCCTACTTCGTTTTTGCACACTAGTGAATAAATAGTAGTTTTTGCCATTTCTCATGAGTAAATTGGAACATAATTTTATGTTTATTGGTCTTTTATTTTTCTGTATATGAAATACTTATTAATGTTCTCATGCCATGTGTCTGCAGAGGCTTCCCAACTATGTATCTCATAAAATACCTTGCATTTTAAAAGCACTGTATTATAAATGGAAAACCCAATGTGTTAAATAAAACTTATTTCAAATTGGCAAAAAAAAAAAAAGGAAAAAAAATGCCTTATATGTTAAAAATGTAGTCTCCTTTATTTTTTTTCGTACCAGGGATCGAACTCAACCTCACGCCTGCCAGGCAGGTGCCTACACCACTGCGCTAAATCCCCAGCCCTGTTTTTTGAGACAGGGTCTCACTATGCAGTTCAGGCTGGCCTTGAACTCACTTTGTAGCCCAGGCCAGTCTTGAACTCACAATGATCCTCCTGCCTCAGCCTCCCGAGTGCTGGGATTAAAGGCGTGTTCCACCGTGCCTGGCAAAGTGTAGTCTCCTTTAAATGCATGCTGCAGTATGGTTTTGCTGTTTTATTCTTTGCCTTACAATTTTGTTTAATGCTGGGTTAATGCCTGACAGATTTAGGGGCAAAGACCCTCCCCTTTGATGTACTGTTCTGAGGAACTTTTCTGTTCCAAGATATAAAAACATTTATTTGTATTTTCTTCTGGTTATTTTAAGGTTTAATTAATCTATCTAGAGCTTATTTGGTTTTAAGATGTAAAGTAAATGTTCTTTTTATTTTCTAAAACCTTAAATGAGATACAAAGCAATTTCAGACCTGGAAATGATGTTAGATATTTCTTGTCCAACTTTACTCTTTGGAGCTGAAAAAAATATGAGACTGAGAAAGTTAAAACTATTTGCCTCTGTTCCGATTAAATGATTCACTCGAGTTAATGCCAGAACCATGGTCTGATTTCTGGCTTTCACTCTCTTAATTTAATACTTTTCCAGAATTCTACATAACATGATTATTAAGCAGTTTAGCTTTCATCATCTATTCTGTGTTCCTTTATATTGCTTAAATTACATTTTATAATTATGCACACTTAAATATTTTGTTGATGCGTATTATGTTTCAAAAGAGTTTTAAGGGTCTTAATATATTTTCCCTACTACCCCAGGGAGATCCTAGACCTGTATAATCTAGCAAGCTGTGAAAGAACTTTACTCTTTGGTAAATCCCCGCTCTGAAACCTTGGTCCTGTTTTCTAAATATAGGTTAATCACTGTATCCCACTTTACTCTTTTTTAGAGGGTATCCCATTAGGTAATTCAGAAGCAGACAGACAGTTGCTGGAAGCTGCAAAGGCTGGAGATGTAGAAACTGTAAAAGTAAGATATGATTTCATACTTTCATTACCTTTGGGTTTTTATTTTTACTTTAATGAATCTGCACTGTTAAAATGAAGAGTTTGGTTTATTTAGGTGTCCCTTGCTTTAAAAGGATAAAAATACCTAATTCTCTACAAGTAAGCAACATTGAGTAATGAAAGAAATAGCCTCTTTAGTTTAACATACATCTCAGTAATACCACATTCACAAAGTTAACGTAAAGTTCATGTAATACAAAATAGGTTTTGCTTAAAGAACCTATTCATCCCTATGAGAGGATAAGGCATATCAAATTATTGTCCACTACTATTAAACTATGATGTATAAAAACAAAGAGGAAAACTTTGTCATTTCTTTGCACAAATTTTTGCTATTTTCTCTCCTACCGCTCCCTGCCAGTATTTGTAGAGTAATAATGTGTTGCCTCTTCTCAGAGCCATTGTTGCCTAATAATCTTCAATTCATCTAGATTGAGGTTTTTTTTTTCTGTCAGAGCAGTCAGTTTCAGATCATATCTGCCTCATTTCCTACAGCAGTCTTCCCCAGATAAACCTTCTTCAGATTGTTTTTGTTTTTACCATACAAACATGTGTAATGCCTTAATTCCCTGTACCAGGTATTTCTGTTATCTACAGAAAGTATATATGAAGATAGATAAAAGCCAAATGTTTTGAAAGAGCAAGACTGTTTTTAAATTCAGCTAATTTAAATTAGAATTAACTCAGCATTTGCCACAAATTAAATACTTCTTTAGTATGTAATAATGTTATCATTTACAAAGCTAGTAGATGAGAAAAATCTTTGTGCGTTTTCCCCCTTAGGGACCTTTCAAAACTATGACGATGTAAGTTGAGGGGGCACTAATGAATAATAAGTTTTATGAAAAGCTATAATTGTTTATTCATTTTGTGGCAGAAGTAACTATTTGAAATAATTAAATCACTATAAATACATGTATATGCTACTCTCCATCCTAAACAGACCCATTATAAAAAGTCATTAAGTACAGATTTTCTGAAAAAGAAATCTTGAGTGTTGATCTCTTTGCAGAGCTCTGGGAAAATTTATTCACTGATACTTGAAATGAAGAGCCTCTGGGAATTGATTTTTTTTTTTTAAATGCACATGATCCTTTACTATTGCTTTATCTGTATAAGTAATATAGACATCTCAAGTTATTTAGGTTGTTTTATTGATTTTTCTTAAGCAAAGTGATAAATTGAAGAACATAAAATTATACTTAGTAAATACGATATTGAAGACTAACCTTTATTTTCATGATGATCAAAGTGATCTAGAGAAAGAGATACATGAAAAAGACATGACGTTGAGGCAGGTTTTGACTTAGAGAACAAAATAATGCCATTGAGGACCATGTCTCCCTATGATATTGAGCTGTCTTCCTCACTCTGATTTGAAAATCACTTGATGGAAATTTATCTTCATCAGCCTTTCTATATCTTTCCTATCTTTAGACTGGTGGCTCTCTATAAAGCACCAGGACAAGAACATCTGTTTATTACCCAACAAGCATTCAATTGTGTGCTGTTGTTTGTTTAGTGGTAACCCATCAGACCGAAACTTTTATTGAACATCTACTATTAGAAAACTTGTAAAACTAGCAGTAGAGAGTAGAACAGCCTGTGATAACTACCGAAACTAGCAGCACCTGGTGCCCATATTAAAAATATTTATTCCTAAGGTTCAACTTTAGACTCACCAAAAAACACCATCTCTCGACTAGGACCTTGAATCTATATATCTAACAAGTTCTTGTTTAGGAAACAATATCTAGTCATTTAAATCTGTTGAGTTAACCCCACTTATACTCGCTGGCTCTTTGGGTTTATTAAGTTTATATTATATGGGCTTTTAAGGTAGGATAGTAAAAAGGGCAGAGTTTTTACTAATACTGAAATTCTTTTGACTCTTTAAGCACTGTGACTTATTTTCTTTGTTGCTTTCCTTTCCCCACACTTTTGTATTTTTCATGTAAAATACTGTTGAGTATTTTGAGTGTTACTTTTAAAGTGAGCATTTCTCAACTAGGTCGTCTGAACCAAAGCACACAAAATTATTTGCCTGTTTTCTTTATCCTCTGAAGGATGGTTCATAATCAGTAGCATTCTGTTAGTTCATTCATTCCATATAGTACAGTATGATTCATCCTCTAATTCCTTGTCCATCAGCATCAGCATTACCAAGAAACTTGCTAGATATGCAATTTTCAAGTCCCACTTAAAGCACAATAAATGTGAAGTCTAGTGATGGGACCCCAATGCACATGAAAGTTTGAGGACCATTGGTCTATAGCTGTGCTTCTCAAACTTTAATGTAGTTATAGATCACCTAGGGATCTTTTTAAAATGCAAGTTCTGATTCAGTAAGTAGGGGTTTCAGATTCTGAATTTTTAACAATCCTGTTGCTGATGCTGGTGTTCCTGTGGTCTATCATACCTCTACCTGTATTTGCCATACATTGATTATAGTAATTGATATGAGGTTATCTTTTATGTTGTAGCATTGATAAAAGTTTACCTACTGACTTTACAAAAGAAGTAGAAGATACAGTTGTAGATGAAAGGACCACATGGATTTTCAGTAAATAATAAGATGAGCTAATAAAAAATGGTTTTGAGTATGTTTATTGAATGAGGCAAAATCAGGCAAGTATTTCTACTGCATAAAGTGAAGTAAGAAATGAGAATATGTAGCATCACATGTATATTGTATTTGATCCTACAGAAACTATGTACTGTTCAGAGTGTAAACTGCAGAGACATTGAAGGGCGTCAGTCTACACCACTTCATTTTGCAGCTGGGTATAACAGGGTGTCTGTGGTAGAATATCTACTGCAGCATGGAGCTGATGTGCATGCTAAAGATAAAGGGTAAGTACTAAAAATTGTCATGCCTCTCTTTACCTTTGTCAGCCTTTTTTATGAAACCATTTTCCAAGGAGTAGTCTGTTTCCTAAAATTGCTACAAATATAGCTCCTAAAATTTCATTTAGGATTTTATTATAGTGGTTGGGGTATAACGCAGTGGTAGGGTACGTACTTGCCTAGCATAGGCATAACTCTAGGTTCCATTGCCAGTACCACACACAAAAAAACATGCTGGTTAGCATTTATATAAAGATTTGATCTGCATGTTGCCTTACAGTTTTATGACAGCTGAGCAAACCGTGGTGAGGCATGCCTATAATCCCAGTGCTTGGGAGGCTAAGTGAGACAGGAGGATCTCTAGGAGTTCAAGGCCAGGTTGGGCTACATATAAGTTGAAGACCAGCTGAAATGTACCGTGAAACCCTGTCTTTAAAAATAAAAGCTTGTGATAGATATATTGCAACATTATTGTGATAATGATTTCTAATGTAAATTTTTCAGTGTTTATTAAAGATACTTGAATTTAACCAGTTTAAATTTTCTTCCCTTCTCACCGGAAAAAAATTTATTTTCAGTACATTTAGATTCTACAAAGTGCAATCTAGGTAGTATAATCCCTCATACAATTTCAAGAAGTATCTTTCATTAGTTATATGCAATTATTGAAATTAAATTATATTTCTCTGACATTATTGCTTATTTTCGTTTCAGGGGCCTTGTACCTTTGCACAATGCATGTTCTTATGGACATTATGAAGTTGCAGAACTTCTTGTTAAGCATGGAGCAGTAGTTAATGTAGCTGATTTATGGAAATTTACACCTTTACATGAAGCTGCAGCAAAAGGAAAATACGAAATTTGCAAACTTCTACTCCAGGTATATTTAAGTACTTTTTGAAATATGTTAACAATTTTTCTAAACTTGAACTAGTAAAAGAGTAGGAAACAAAGGTACCTAATTCTGTTAACTAGATTTCAGAAAAAATGTCATCACTGTTTATATTTTAATGCACAAGTTTACTTATAACACATAGGTTTATTTTTGTATAGTCAACTGTCGTGGTAGTTTTCTGATTATTATCTATATTTTTCTTGTTTAGTGATTTAATCTTAAAACATTTGATGAATTATATAGTATATTAGCCCAGTTTATGTGGCATTTTACTTAGCATAAACTTAGTGGTACTGATTTAATGCAGATATTAATAGATCTTTTACAGTGAAAAAGAATAAGTTTCATTACGAAAAGTAAAAATAATGTCTTGCTAAGTGATTACATTTCAGTCAGCAATGAACTGCATCAGTGGTGGCGAACATACAACATGCGTGTTACTGTGTTTTTCTTTCTAAATTAAAACCTCAGTATTCAGGTTTAATTTAGGCTTCGTGTTTATAAGTGTTGGCACTTTGCAAAGTGTGAATTTGAGGTTGCAGTTTGGGCACTCATTCTCTAAAAGATTCACCATCACTGGACTACATATGTTACAGTAGCTCCATAAATTATATTGTAGCTGAAAATTGTTTTACTATACGTTTTCTGTTACATTACAGTTCTTATGGTATCTAATGCAATAATGTGCTGTTCAGGTTTGCAACTTAGGAGCAGTAAGCTATAATCATATAAGCATAGTAAACTATACCACCTAGATTTATGTAATAAGTACACTACTATGTTGTCACAAAAGTGAAATTGCCTAAGGATGTCTTTCTCAGAACATGCCCCTGTCATTAAATGAAGTATGACTAGCGTGTACATGAAAGTTACTTTTTAATGAAATGTTGTTTTAAATTTACTTTAACATTTTTATTACATTAATGAATTATAAGCCCCAATAATACTTACTTGCCTCTATAATCTTTTTATTATAGTTTTCTGTATATAAGTTAAACATTCATAACAGATCATATAGACCTTTAATGTAGAATCTCAGTGTAAAATGATTTTTTTGCAGGGGTGAAAGGGTATGGTTAAATTGACTGTGATCTCATGGACAAAAGACACACCTTACCCAGTTTTTCCTCTCCTTTTTTCATGCCTAGCATGGTGCAGACCCTACCAAGAAAAATAGGGATGGCAATACTCCTTTGGATCTTGTTAAAGATGGAGACACAGATATTCAGGATCTGCTTAGAGGAGATGCAGCTTTGTTAGATGCTGCCAAAAAGGGTTGTTTAGCCAGAGTGAAGAAATTGTCATCACCTGATAATGTAAATTGCCGTGATACCCAAGGGCGACATTCAACACCTTTGCATTTAGCAGGTAAGTGAATGAAGTTTTATAGATTTAGACCAGTGCATCTAAGATTCCTTTTACCTGAGCAGAATGCTTCCTGTAACTGAACTGGAGCTATTCAAAATAAAATATCTTCTAATGGCGCCATTACACTCTTCAGCATTATTGGTATGAGGCAACCACACTTCAAGCTATTACCTAAGTTGTCATTTACTGTAGTACTAGTATGTTACATTCAGTAAGAATTGAAACAGGCTGTGCCAATTACCATGTCATTTGGTATCTTTTATTCCAGATCACTATATGGTTTAAATCATCTTTGGTGGGTGAGTTTTGAAAACTATTCCTGATGTACCCTGCTTTCCTCATGGGAGGCTCAAGCTTTTCATTCTTCTTAATGATAGCTGCTAAGTACAGGCAGCCAGAATATTTTCAGCCTTTCAGAAGTTAGATAAACATTTTGCCAGATTTATTCATTGTTTTACTGTGCAAGAACTGCCATAACCAAGGACTCTGCCTTAAACAACAGAAAGTTGTTTTCACACCGATCTAAGGGCTAGAAGTCTGATTAAAACCAGGTCTTCAGACCTATTCAGTTTAGATTAGCACCTACCATGATGGCTTCATTTTAACTTAATTACCTTTTGATAGGCCCCATCTCCAAATACATTCAGAGTTTAAGGGTCTGGAGTTTGTGATACAACTCCAAGGGGAAGGCAGTTCAGTCCATAACATTTATTCTAAGTTTTGACTCAGAACTGGCACAGGGCGCAGTTGTCTTTAGTGTGGGTATGCAAAAGTGTGGTTTCAGGATAGCCTTTTTAGCTGCATTGTGGATATGAGGGAATTATATATTAGGCACAGTTGACTAAGCATCTTTTCAAACTAAAGAAAAAGTAGTGCAGCTGTTTCTGCTACTTTGTATAATATGGGAAATGAAAAATCTATTGTCAGTTTATTTCAGTCTTATAACTTAGCATACTTCTAATGTTTAAAAGCTAATTTGGCATTTACCTGGCATGCATGAGGCTCTGGCTTCAGTTCCCACCACCACACACACCAGGTTTTAAGTGATTTTTATCTTTAAATTCTCGTTTCATACAAGTTTGGATCCCACTGTCATTTTTTTTTTTTTTTTTTTTTTTTTTTTTGCGGCACCGGGGATTGAACTCACAGCCTTGCACCTGCCAGGGCAGGCGCTTAAGCCACTGAGCCAAACTCCCGGCCCTGGTTTTTTTTGAGGCAGGGTCGCACTATGTAGCTCAGGTCGGCCTTGCGCCGCGTTGTAGCCCAAGCCGGCCTCGAACTCACAACGCTCCGCCTACCTCAGCCTCCTGAGTGCTGGGATTAAAGGTGTGCGCCACCACGCCCGGCTCCCACTGTCATTTTTGAAGTAATAAGACAAAAATGCTGACCTGATGAACAAAAAGCCTTATTGTTTCCACTGTCTTGGAAGTCTATGTAAGGCAAGATATAACCTGACCTCTAACTGGAAAAGTCCGTATTGTCTTTGTAAATCAGAAGTATGTTTACACAAAATATTTCAACCCACTTGTACAGTGTTGAATCCTACACCTCAAAATTTGAAAGGGCTTTTAGATTTGTGTAATAATTAGTTTATGGTAGTTTTGTTTTTCTTACTTGGTCTTTTAAATTCTTATACTTTAGATTCTTCAGCAAAATGATAAAAATTATCAAAAATAAATGTGAATGTTTTGAGAGAGAAAGGGAATGGGATGGAAAAAGAATTAAAATATGTTATTTACATGTACCAGCTCCCTACAATGAATGCAGTCATTATCCAAACATATACTAATAAAAATGAAATTTTTCAAGAAAAGGGAAAAAATATTTTTAACCACTTTCACAATTTAAGTGACTATATTAGCAAAGTTCCACATTTTTTCTCTTACATTTATGTGTCAGATAGGCTTTATCATAAGGGTATTTACTAAGATAACTGACAGGGCATTAGCTGGGAAATTACAGCATATTTGCAAAATACTAAGCTTTACTTCATTCCTTTGGGAACACAGGTTTCTCTACCAGGCTTGCAGAGGTATTTATTCCCGTAAGATTAGATGCCTATCTGACTTGTGGCCCTTGAGACCATGGACCTGAGTCTAGAAAGCTGTAACAACCGTAAAAGCAAGGACTTTCAATAAGATTTTCAACAGAAGGATAGAAGCAAATGAGTCAGTATAATTTGGGGAGTCTTCAGAACCACTGGCTGTCATCAAAACTTCCACTTTTGAAGCCAGGGGGAAGTTCTTTCCCAGATTATGTTTTCATAGACTACAGAATTTCAAGTTTATATAAAATTTCTTTTCTTTTTTTTTTTTTATCTGTAATTGAAAGTAATGTTATTTCTTTCCTAAATTAGCTGGTTATAATAATTTAGAAGTTGCAGAATATTTGTTACAACATGGAGCTGATGTGAATGCCCAAGACAAAGGAGGTCTTATTCCATTACATAATGCAGCATCTTATGGGGTAAGTTTTTCTGTGTTACCTATAAAAAAAATCTTAGAATTTTCAGAGTGAAAGGAGATATCAAAGTTTATATGGAAATTTGAGTTTGTTGTTTTACAAAAACTATTTTCCAAATTTTAGTTCTGTATCATTTTTAAACTTGCTTTGTGACATAAGATATGGTGTCATTTATTTTGTTATCTTCTTTAGCATCTGTCTCTTATTTTCAGTAAGATATTGGTAGTTTTATTTGCTGCTGCCCAGGTTAAAAACTGTTTTCACAGGATTCTGTAAGAGTTTGAAGTCTATCCTAACTTATAACACCCCTGAATGTTATGATCAGTATTGACTGTCACGAATAATACAGTTTGAATAATTGAAGAATGCTGCTATTTTATAAATCGATTTTTAGCAGTTATCCTTGTAAGTTAGAAATCATTAAAGGTATGTTAGTGCTTATGGAGGTGCATATGCCTGTAATCCCAGTACTCAGGAGACTGAGGCAGGAGGATCATTGTGTGTTCAAGACCAGCCTGAGCTACATAGTGAGTTCAGGGTCTGCCTGAACTACAAAATGAGATCTTGTCTCAAGGTAAAATTTTTTTAAAAAATAAGGATATACTAGTTTAGTTTGTTTTAAGTAAGATTCTTAACTATTTTCTGGATTTTTTGAAATATCTATTCTAAGTTTTAAACAACTACCTAGGATAATGGGGAGAAACAGCTTTAATATTTATTTTCAGAACAAGTTTGAAAATAAAGAAATGGGTACAGAGTTAGTCTCTTAAGAACGGAAATGGGGTAAAATAATATTTCAGACTGTAACAAGAGCATTTTCTTTTCTAGCATGTGGATGTAGCAGCTTTACTAATTAAGTATAATGCATGTGTCAATGCCACGGACAAATGGGCTTTCACACCTTTGCATGAAGCAGCCCAAAAGGGCCGGACACAGCTTTGTGCTTTATTATTGGCCCATGGAGCTGATCCTACTCTTAAAAATCAGGAAGGACAAACACCTTTAGATTTGGTTTCAGTAAGTAATGCGTTTTTTGAAAAATTTCAGTACTTTCCTGACCCTTTAAAATACATTCAATAGACATAATGTCTTTATACTGAATGTGGCAAAAATCTAGGTTTTAGACCAGTCTTAAATACAGGATGTCTTTGTTATAAGTAAACAGAGTTTACGAATCAGTTATCATTTACTAAATACTATGGAAATAGGGAAACTAGCACTGCAGTTGTTTACATTTGGTCCTGTTAAGGACCAAGACAGACACAGGTCCTTGTGAAAACTGTTAGAATGTATATAGTGTGAGATAGTATACATTTTAGATCTTAATCAACTTGCCTAAATAGGAACATTGCCCTCAGGATATAACCAGCCACAAAACCTGATACCATAGAGTCCTTTTCAGTAAGTCTGTTACTTTTTTTTTTTTCCCTTACCCTTCCACTGAATCTCATGCAGGAGCCTCTGTTTTACTTTTCACCTCTGCTTTGTTACCTCTACCACTCAGAATATTGGCTAGAGCAGAAAAGGAAAATGAGAAAGAAACCAAGATGAAAGGATGGAGAGTTTCTTCTACAAACTCCTTTCTATTCAGAGAGATTCCATTGTTGAAGCTACACTGAGAAACGGATTTAGTTTGGCTGCATTTAGAATTTTACTAATTTTTCTCAGCAGATTGACAGCCCTACCATACTTGTAGCATTATTTCTTCAGGGACATATCTTTGTAGTCCAAACTACCTTAAAAGTAAACTGTTACAATTCATTCCACTCTACCTTCATTTACCAAATAGAATTAATTGACAGTGAAACAAAATGCTTTGGAAAACATACATGAGCTTTAGAGTAAAACAGACCTGGTCTAGAATTCCAGCTCTGCTACTTACACTTGTTTAATTTTGTAAGTTGTTTAACTCTGTTAGATCCATATCTGTAAGACATAAAATATATCCAATCAATATGAGAATTAAACAAAGTGGTATATGTGTTTAACTCTCTTAGATCCATATCTGTAAGACATAAAATATATCCAATCAATATGAGAATTAAACAAAGTGGTATATATAAAGTCATTGGCGTGGTATCAGGTACATAAAAATGATCCAATAAATGGTACAAATATAAAAACTGCGAGTGCCATAAGAATGCTCAGATTGAGGAGGAAGAAAGAGACGAGGGTTGGAGTAGGCACTACAGATGACTAGCCATGAAAACAAACAATGATTTCCTTTGTTCTAAGTTATTCAGAATCTTAATCGAGCATTAGGAAAACTTGTTACTCGTCATTAGTAAAAGTACTTTTACAAGTACCAGTACTTTGGGCAGATTTTTTTCTATTCTGGAAGATTTGACGAAAAGTATTTTTTTAACCAAAATATTTTATCCCAATATTGAGGTGCAAATAAATATATCACTGAATATTTTCCAAGAAACATAAACATAATTTCATTTGTTCAGTTGCCTGTAGGTTGAATTGCTTACTTTAGAGTCAAAAGAAGGTAAAGACCCTTCCTGTTTAAAATTTGTACTTCTGTCAGACATGGTAGCACACACCTGTAATCCCAGAACTTGGGAGACTGAGGCAGGAGGATTACCACAAGTTCAAGGCTAGCCTCAACTACATAGCAAAACGCTGTCTCCAAAAAAATTGACATTTCTGATTTATTTTAGTCCCTTTCACTTATGATACCAAAGTTAGTTGTTTGTTTGTTTGTTTGCCACATTTGAGTTTTTTTTGATTATGCGATCTGGAAGAGATGTTCTGAATTATGTGTTAAGTTTAGCCTGATACCTGTTTGCTTCACTTTTAAGATAAAGCAATCAAGTATCAGTGTTATAACAGTTCCAGTGCACATTTGCTAGGTTTTGTCTTATTTTTAACTGCTAAGTGTAAAAGAATTAGGTGTTAAAAGAATTTAAAAAGTTGCTTATGACAGGTTTCATCTCTGAAATGTACCCTAGGCAGACGATGTCAGTGCTCTCCTGACAGCAGCCATGCCCCCATCTGCTCTGCCTTCATGTTACAAACCTCAAGTGCTCAATGGTGTGAGAAGCCCAGGAGCCACTGCAGATTCTCTGTCCTCAGGTCCCTCCAGCCCATCAAGCCTTTCTGCAGCTAGCAGTCTTGACAACTTATCTGGGAGTTTTTCTGAACTGTCTTCAGTAGTTAGCTCAAGTGGAACAGAGGGTGCTTCTGGTTTAGAAAGAAAGGAAGGTAAGATATTCTGTTAAAGTAACTTTTTTTTACTACTATTGCAATCCCATATTTGTCATTTGGAATGTGAGGAATTCATTTTTTTAACCTTGAATACAGCTGCTATCATATTAATTAGCATAGCCTAAAAGTTTTAGCCTTTTGTGATTTTCTTAACATTATTAATAGAATTCCTAATAAAACTTTCTATTCCTATGTAGAAAGCTGGTGAGTTCTTGTGCTGCTAGCCTACAATTTAGATATAAACTTTTACCTGTCAAAATTCACCTTACCCCAATGCAATAATATGGAACATTTTTCATAAGGTTTTTTACAAAGGAGCTTACGTCCTGAAAGATATGTGACTGATTTTATTTTTTTAATTAAGTTTATTGGTACAATTTAGATACATATAATGATCGCATTCATTTATAACTGTCCCTGTACCTGATACATCTTGGTTTCCTCTTTTTTTTCCATTCCACTCACCTCCAACCCCTCTTCCCCTCATTTACAAAGCTTTGTTTTCATTTTCTCTTTCTTTTCTCATTTTTTTCTTTTCCTTCCTTTCCCCCTCACCCCCAAGTCCCCTTTCCTTTTTAACAATTTCCCTGTTTTACAATTTCTATTTTACATTTGAGTTCTATTTTCAGTTTCTCAGAGCAGAGAGACAATGTGATATTTACACACGTATGTGTCTTATTTATTTCACTTAAGAGTATAGTCTTGAGGTCCATCCATTTAGCTATAAATGTCTCAAGTTTATTATTTATGGCAAAGTAATACTCCATTGTATTAAAAAAAATCACATCTTTTTTATCCATTCATCAGTTGATGGGCATTTGGTTCCAAGATTTAGCTATTACAAACTGTGCTGCCATAAACATGAATGTGCATATATCTCTGTAATATGATGCTTTTAATTCTTTTTGAAAGATACCAAGAAGTGGAATAGCTAGGTCAAATGGGGCCTATAGTCCTAGTTTTTTGAGGAATCTCCACAGTGATTCGCACAGTGGTTGTACCAGTCTGCATTCCCACCAGCAGTGAAGAAGGGTTCCTTTTTCCCCACACTCCTGCCAGGGTTTGCTTGATAATAGCCATATTTTCTGGAGTGAGGTAGAGTCTCAGCATTGCTTTCATTTGCATCTCTTGAATAACCAGTGATGTTGAATTTTTTCATGTATTTATTTATTTTTGTATTCCTTCATCTGAGAAGTGTGTATTCATCTCAGATGCCTAATTTTGGATTGGGTCTTTAAATTTGGGAAGGTCTGTGTTTTTCAATTCTTTACATGTTCTTAGTCTTTTGAGGAACAGTGGGCAAAACTTTTTTCCCACTCTGTGGGTTGTCCTCTCTGTTGATGATTTCTTTTGCTGTGCAAAGGCTTTTTTTTTTTTTTTTTTAAATACCAGGGATCGAACTCATGACCTTGTGCTTGCCAGGCAGGTGTTGTGCCACTGAGCTATAGCCCAGACCCCAAAAAGGCTTTTTAATAAGATGAGATCCCAGCTGTTAATTCTTTATAATATTTCCCATGCAATTGAGGTTTTGTTCATAAAGTCTTTGCCTACACCTATGTCAAGACTGATTTTAAAGAGCATAGTTAAAAATAAAGTTTAAAATACAAAATGTTAAGTTTAACAGAAGAATGCCCCTGTTGGATAACTGTTAAAATTTTATGTATCTCTTAAAATTTTGGGGGGTAGTACTAAGGATTGAACACAGGGCCTTGATCATGCTACACAAGCATTGCCCTTTGCCAACCACTCCCCCGACCCTTTTCAGTACTAGAGGTTGAACCCAAGACCTTCACACTAATACAAGTACCTAGCTATTTTTGTTGTATGTTTTGTTGTTTTGTTTTGTTTTTTAACTACTTACTGGTCTAGTTATTTAAATACAGTATGACCAAAAATTGCATATTTTTCATTAATTTTATAAGATAATATAACAGGAAATACAAAATGACAATGTTACCAAATTTACTCAGTACAAGAATCAACTGGTTGAAGTGACACCTGTCCAAGCAGTGCTAGGCGTAGTCAATATGTAAACAAATGCACTGTCCAAGTGATACTCAGGGTAAGCTGTTAAGTGGTTAAAATAGATTTTTGCTAAGTTACTCACTCACTGTGGGCTCAAACTTTGAATCATATTCAGCCTTCCAGAGTGCTGCGTTTACAAGCTTTCACTGCCTTGCCTGGTTTTTTTTGTTTTGTTCTGTTTTTTTGGTTTTTTGTCTTGCTAGGTTACCTCAACCTCAGCCCCCCAGTAGCAGGAATTATAGGTTTGTGCAGCTGCACCCCCTGTATTTGTAATTTTTGATGTTAAATTCAGTATTGTGTCCTAGTTGGGTGTTAAAATAGTACTTTGCTTCGTTTTTACTTTATTCACACATATAGTAACATCACAAAACTTCATTACAGTGTTGATATACATGTTCTGATGTGAAATTTTGTTCTGTATTTTTTGCTCCCAGTTCCAGGAGTAGATTTTAGCATAACTCAATTTGTAAGGAATCTTGGGCTTGAGCACTTAATGGATATATTTGAGAGAGAACAGGTGAGTAAATGAATTATATTGCCTTGTTTTGTGTTTTATCCAAACGTAAAGAAAATTTAGGACATACTTAAGATCCCTTGCACCTTGTAAACTATTGGGGGGGGGCCAGTAGTTCTGTTTGGTGCTGGAGGCTTGTGCATGCTAAGCATGTGCTTTCCCAACAGAGTTACACTCTCAGCTCTGAGTGCTTTTTAAGATACTAGACAACAGTCACTCATCTTAAAAAAAAATTAAAAAAAAAAGTTACTCATCTAATTTGGGTTGATCTTGGAATTTATGATCTTTATTTATTAGATTATAAAAATTGACTCATATAGTAGTAAATCAGCTTTCTTGAATGTCAAGTTTATCTTAGTCCTTTAAATAAGTTATCCTTGAGCTCTCTTTATTCAGTTCTGTGTCATCAGTCACTACCATGATACTTTGCTAGCTACTATAGGAAGGTATGTGGATATGCCAGCCATCCATCTGGGCTTTTCTGGTTGTTTTAGTTGAAAGTATTCTCTCAGAATACATTTACTGATTTGTGTGTGTGGGTGTGTTTTGAGACAGGGTCTCATTGTGCAGTTCAGGATGGACTTGAACTCAGTATGTAGCCTAGCTGACCTCAGACTTGCAGTGATCCTTCTGCCTCAGCCTCATGAGTGCTGGGATTACAGCATACATCACCATACCTGGCCACTTACTGATTATGATGATGTCATTGTTGTCATCGTTGTTGTTATCCAAAACATATGCATAGTTACTGTAGACTTGGATCCAGAGGAACCTTCTGTGTAGTTATGGAGCTAGAACAAGAACATACAAAGAATTAGGGTTTGCGTAGATTTTAGAAATTCAAAGAAGGAAAAAGTTACTTGTGAACTAGACTGTTCAGGCATAGCTCCATGGAAGATATATAAACAAAACAGGATTAAAAGGCTTTAATTTCATGAAGTGGAAATATTTTAAGTGAAAGGATTAATTTGAACAGTGATATAAAAGTGCCATTTAGCCTAATTCAAACTAAAGAAATCATTGAAGACAGTAAATGTAGAAATAGGTTGGATTGGGGGTGGGAGGTGTAGTGGAAAAGATGAAATGTTGTTGTGCCTGGATAGGGTTAATTTGAAAATGCATTCATGACTTTCTGTTTGGCTCTAACTTTTCATTTTTAGTTAATTTCAGTTTCACAAATGAGTTTTTCCTATGAAAACTATTCAAAATAATTTGACATGAACCTAATATGTTATTAAACTATTAATACATGACTGTCCATCCAATGAGTAATCATTCTAAATAGTTTCATCCTCTTTTGTAAGATCACTTTGGATGTATTAGTTGAGATGGGGCACAAGGAGCTGAAGGAGATTGGAATCAATGCTTATGGACACAGACACAAACTAATTAAAGGAGTTGAAAGACTTATTTCTGGACAACAAGGTATTTTGTTTTAGTAATTGCTGTTATTAGTAAGTTTATACAAAGGCAGCCCTCAGTGTACTAAATGATATTCTCTCTGTATGAGAGAATAGGAGGAACCTAATGAAGCTTGGGGAAACCTGAGATCAAGGCCTAAGTTAAACTTCCTGAGCTACTGGTATTGAATGTATGAACCTAAGTAAAATTTCAAGGCCTT
The DNA here is from genome assembly GCA_004363535.1 of Dasyprocta punctata. Classification (NCBI taxonomy): domain Eukaryota; kingdom Metazoa; phylum Chordata; class Mammalia; order Rodentia; family Dasyproctidae; genus Dasyprocta; species Dasyprocta punctata. Next base: position 18,240 of record RJWM01015503.1, read on the forward strand.
TCAAAAGTTTGAGGGTTGTCTTAACTTCTGAAAACCCGGAAATTAGATAATTTCTGAAGTTATTTTAGCTCTAAAGTGTTATTCTAAAAAGTTGAAACTTGCATGTCTCATTTCTAATGCTAATGTAATCAATAATGACTAGGTATTAGACCAGCCCATAAAATAATGTAGTATGTCTCTTACATAGCTAAAATTCTAAGCACTTAGAGTGAAAATATTAGAAAAAAATAAGGTTGTAACTTATGAAGCAAAGTTTGATAAAAGTATTTTTTATTCCTCTTTCAAGTTGGTGGTTAAGGAAAATGCAAATTGCAGTCATTCAACAGATGGCATTAAATGATGAATTGCTTGTTAAAACATTTTTATTTCATTGGTAAACTAAGGGAGTGATTTACCCTGAGACCAAAAGCATGCTATAATTGAAGTCATGGTCCTACAACCTGGCTGAAGAGAAACCTTCATTAGCAAAAGTGAAGGGGTTTTCAGGAAATATTATGTGCTAGCCAGGATGGAATCCACTTCTTGGAGAAATAAAAGTACCTCTGAAAATGTGATTCATACCAAGGAATGCTTTTAAATGGTATTGGGGAATACAGTCAATTAAAGGTAAATGTGCTTTTCTTGACTGGTAGAGACTAGGGCAAAATGCTTAAAATGTGAGGTAAATCCTGGCTGTGTCTAGTATAGATGAAAAAATTTTATGAGATGAAAGGAGGGAAAACCATGACTCCCTGGAATATTGATATACAGTATGAATAGCATAAAAGATGAAGAAACAGAACCCTAGTTGTGGACTGCCATTGTGACTAGTAGACTAATTCCCATCTGCTGTGATAGCAGTTGTAATTGAGTACTGGGTTAACGGGGGTCTTTCAGGGAAAAGTTTACTAAAAAAAAGAAAAGCAAGTTGAGTTTATACAGTTAAGCAAATCCTGGTTATTGTGACTGCATTGAAAGTCTGGAAACGATGACAGAAATATTTACACTGCTCCCAAGTGGCAGAGGTATTTCCTTGTCGCCTCTAGTCCTATAATTATTCTTCTGTATTCAGCTCCAGAAGGATAGGAGCATTCATTTCTAGATGCAGGAGAAACATGATCCTGAGGCAGAATGGTTTTGTCTTTTCCGACACATCAGGGTCGCATTCCTACATAAAGTTATCACTATCTTCATCTTCACTTGAAGCCCAGATTCTATACCTAAACCTAATTTTCAAAGAGGAAGCAATAACTGCCTGTACTGAAGGTCACCTGAAAGTCTCATCCTGTTGACTATTCAGTGCACCAAGTCACTAGATTACTAGTAATCTTTCCATATTGATAAATATCTTAGGTAGGTTGCACATGACTTAGTCAAGCATTTGTTATGTTTATTTTATAATATTCCACGTAATCTCCATGATTCCTGCACATGTTGTAATCACACATTCCTCTAAGACTTCAGACTGTGACTTGGTAGTGGTACTACATGTAATAGTGCTCTTAATCTCCAGTGACAGTCTAATGCTTTTGCCCAGCACTATGGCCTCCTACCTGAGAAAACAACAGAACTTTGACAACCTTGTAGAAATTAAAGGACAGAAGCTGAGCATGGTGGTGCTCCACCATATTTCCAGCTACTCAAGAGGCTGAGGCAAGAGGATCGTAAGTTGGAGCCCTGCCTAGGAAAATTATGAGACCTTGTTTCAAAGCAAGAAATTTTAAAAGACCTGGGCGTGGAGGTGCACGCCTATAATCCCAGCACTCAGGAGGCTGAGGCAGGAGGATCGTTGTGAGTTTAAGACCAACCTGCACTACAAAGTGAGTTCATGGATAACCTGAACTACAGGGTGAGACCCTGTCTCAAATAATAGGGCCGGGGATTTAGCTTAGTGGCGAAAGCACCTACCTGGCAGGCGCGAGGTTGTAAGTTCAATTCCCAGTACCAAAAAAAAATTATTTTTAAAGAGCTTGGGGGTGTAACTTCATGAAAGAACACTTGCCTAGTAGACCAGGCCCTTGGTTCAATCCCCAGTACTTTAAAACAACAACAAAAAAAAATAGTAGAGGAGGTAATTTCAAGAAAAAATGAGTTATAAACAGATTAAGAACAGGAAATAAACATTTTCTGAAATACTGTTAAAAAACCCTTAAAACTTGTCAGAACAAAACTTAGTAGTCTGAATGCAGTGTGGTGTCCTAGTTTTGGTTGTGGAGGAAAAAGGGACATTAGTGGGAAGAACTAGTGAAATTCAAGTAAAATATATATATAGTGGTATTTAACCAAAGGGGATGTTGGGTGGAGGGCATCCTGGAACCCTCTGTGCAACAGCCATCCTGTAAATCTGAATTATTCTTTTTTTTTTTCTGTTTTGTTTTTTTGTGTGTGTGTGTGTATGTGTGTGCAGTACCAGGGCTTGAACTCAAAACCGCACCACCTGCCTGACAGGCCCTGGCCCTATTTGTTTCAAGGCAGGGTCGCACTATGTAGTTCTGGCTGGCCTTGCTCACATTGTAGCCCAAGCCAGTCTCGAACTCTCAATACTCCACCTACCTCAGCCTCCCAAGTGCTGGGATTAAAGGTGTGCACCACCACACCTTGCAGAAATCAGAACTATTCTAAAATTGGATGTTTTTAAAAACTGGTAGTAAGGGCTAGGGGTGTAGCTACGCAGCACAGCACCTGCCTGGCAAGTGCAAGGCCCTGAGTCTGATTCCTGGTACCAAAAAAAAAAAGAAAAAGAAAATAGTAAAACTTGGCAGTAAGCATCAGATAAATCAAGTGATTATGTTTGGTTGGTGTTTTACTGGCAAAATGTTTTTACCTTCAAATTTTGTCTCGTAGGTCTTAACCCATATTTGACTTTGAACAACCCTGGTAGTGGAACAATTCTCATAGATCTGTCTCCTGATGATAAAGAGTTTCAGTCTGTGGAGGAAGAGGTATGTTTGCATTCCTTAAATGGAGAAGATAGATTAGCTGAATTTATTGTTCATTCAGTTCCTAAGTTTTCTGCAAGTTTCCAGATTGGTGGACATGCAGTGTGGTTTTAAAATTTAGAGAGTACTCCCTCAGTAAACCTTAATTCTAGTTACTTGGTTCACTACAGGTAGTACTGACATAGAATTCTTTTTTTTTTTTTTTTAACTTTTCCTGGATGTGTTTTACTCATTGTGTCATTAAATTGCTGTCTCCTAAATGTTATAAATGAATTAGAAGTTAATTGTAAAGATTTAGATTCAAGTGAAACTTACTAAGCTATAGTAAAGTAGATATACTAAAGCTGTATTTTACTATGTTAAGCTATGGACCTTGTTAAACCACATAAAAATACACAATCATGTGTTGCATAATGACATTTTGGTCAAAGACAGACTACATGCACAATGGTGGTCCCATAAGATTATAATGCCTAGTGGCTTATACCTAGCTGTCTTAGTTTGTATAAGTTCTCTGTGATTTTTGCATGATAACAAAGTCAGTTAGTGACACATTTCTCTGAATATAGTCCGATAATTGAGCAATGCATGCAATTTGCCATATCAATTGTAAATCTTACAAATAATATTGGCAGAGTTAAATAAAAATACAGGATACCCAGCTAAATTTGAATTTCAAATCAACAAAAAATTTTTAAGCTAAGTATATCCCAAATATTGAATGCGATGTATTTTTTTACCCTACTTATGAATGTTTTTTACTTTATTTTAAAAAGAAAAAATAAAAACGATGATATAGAATTTCAAAACAAAATAATAGGAAATTGACAATAGTTAATATATTGCATATTGTTATCTTCAAAGTAGTTGCTCAGATTGCAAGATTTAGGCATGAAAAATTGATCAGTGAAAACACAAACCATTCTTTTCAGTGAACTAATAAGAGATTAGTAGTATAATTATCGTGTGTGTGTGTGTGTGTGTGTATATGTGTGTGTGATCTTTTCCCTTCTTTCTTTTCTCCCTCCTGTCCCAGTTGTTCTTTCCTTTTGAGCAGTTTCTTTCACTTTCACTTTCACAATATCTATCGTACATTTTGGATCTTACTTCCAGTTTTTTACACTAGGGAGACAATATGCACTTCTCAGATGAAGAAATACAAATGGCAAATAAATATATCAAATATTCAATAATCATTAGTCATTTAAGAAATGCAAATTAAAACAACACTGAGATTCCATCTCACTTCACAAAGAATGACTATCATCAATATTAACCAATAACAAATGCTGGTGGGGCTATAGGGAAAAAAGGATCCCTTCACTGTTGGTGGGAATGTAGACTGGTGCAACCACTGTGAAAAACAGCGTGCACATACCTTGCAAAACTAGGATTGGAGGTCTCAGTTGACCCAGCTACTTCCCTTCTGGGTATTTTTCCAGAAGAATTGAAAACATCATACCACAGCCATGTAAGGATACACTTATACTAAAAAAAAAAAAAAAAAAAAAAAAATCATTTATCTGAAACTCAGTTTTAACAAGGCATCCCGCTTTTATCTGGCAAACATTATCAGGAGGCACATATGTAACACGACATCCTGTTGGAGAAGAGATTGTTGTCATTTGAAAGAAAGTACTAATGTTCTCATCTTTTATGGGGGTATAGAATCTTCAAGAAGAGTTAGAATGTATAGACACTATTTATCCAGGAAAATTTAACTCTAGTGTTATTTCCAAAGAACCCTTGGATCAACTGAAATCTTCGAATGATGCCGTCCTTAGACTTTACTGCTTTTGTGTGTGTGTTCATTGGAGAGGGGACCCATGGCCTAGGTTTCACTGTAATTCATTCTGGCCTTGAACTCACTGTGTAGCCCAGGTTGGTCTCAAACTCATAGCAGTCTTCCTGCCTCAGCATCCTGAATGCTGGGATTACAGCCATGTGCCACTCTACCCAACTTTGCCACTTTAAAGAACACTTTAACTTGGAGCATAAGACTAGTTTTATCATCAAGGTACATAAACTTGGATCTGTCTGACCGACTTCAGGTTTATTTAGAATATTTCTGTTGATGAATTATTAATTTTAATTTATGAGTTAGTTTTATTATACTAAACGAGTACTTAACTAGAAGAAATACCAGAAAAGTGAAGTGCTGAGTTTTTAATATTGTTTAGAAAAAAGCATCAAAATTTTTAGCATCAACTGATTTTTGGTGTGCAAAGTCTAAAAGAAAGTAAAAATAAATTCCCATATGAACTATAATGAAAATATCAATAGCACTCTACAAAAAAATAATCTTTAGTCATCACACCACAGGCAGTCTGCACACATGACAACAGCATGTTTCATCCACATGCATCACTTATACTGGCAACACGTTTTTTGCTTTCTTGGCCTTTTTATAGGACATACTCAACATCTCAGTAGTTTTGCTGTTTTGCCAGGAGGTTTTTATGATAAGAAAGTGTGTAGTTAACAGAGACATAAAATATCAATAAAATAAATTATTAAATTTTTAATATGTATTGTACATTTAGAGTAGACATCAACATTTTCACATCAGCTGTGTATTTTCTTAGAAGATCTAAAAGATAACATCGCAAATAAATTCCTATATGAACTACAGTGAAAATACCAATAGTTTTCCACCACAAAAAAGAGCTTTGCTTCAACTATCACACCCAAGGCAGTCTTCACACATGACAATTGCCTGTTCCATACATACAAACAAAAGTCTACCACAGAAATAAGCTTTGCTTCAGGTGTCACACCCAAGACAGTCTTCACACATGACAACTGCATGTTCCATACACAAGTATCACTTACACTGACAGCACATGTGTTTTGTTTTCCTGTACTTTCTGGTATGGCATAATTGATACCTTTTTTGGTTTCCTGTCACCTCACCAGTGTTCACCACGGTTTTTTGTGTAGTTTCTTGGAAAGAAACATTTTCTTTTTCCTCTTTTGTCAGTGATCTCTTGCAAGTTCCAATCCCAGTCCTCTAACAAAATTTCTCCATGATATCTTGCACTTTTTTTTTTTTTTGTAAAACATCAAACTATTTATGTTCCACGTTTAGGATGAGTAAAACACAACCATTGGCCAGTGCTTTTTGTTTAAGGTGACATCACAGTTGCTGCATAAATCATCGACAACATTTATTCCATTTTCATTTTTGTTGTTGAAAATTTCCATCTCAGACTCCTGTTTTGTCAAGATTTCCCTGTCAGTGTTTCCATCATGGTGAAATGTTGACATCAGCAGTACCAGTTTGCATCTCTTTGCCATATAGGAGGCCAATGTTAAGTCTTTCTAAAATTCAAAGGTTGTACTATACAATTCTCTGTTTTGAAATTGCAATTCTCTGTTTTGGAATTTGTGTTTTGCACCTGTGTACAGTTCCTGCACTGGTCAGCTTGTGCTCTCTTAGCAAATGTAACATCAATTAGAAATTGGTAAACTAATTGTCAAATGTCACATTCCAATTAATTTGAGAGATGGGTGTAACAAGTCTGTCACAGCATCATTTGGTTTATTACTGTACAAATAAGGACCTAATGGCTGAGTTCTAGATAAATGTCTAAAGTGAAAGGATGGTAAGTCTTTGCATCCACAAGGGTATAAATTTTTATGCCATATTTTGACCAATCGCTTTTTCGTAAGTCTTACATTCTTGCAATCACCATGAGAAATCTGTGCTAAGTACAGCAGGCCTGTGAGTGCTTTCAGTTCAGCTAGTGACGTGTCGTAATAAATAATGTTTATGAATATGACTCTTGGTGCATATAGAATGTTTTACTTGCATTTCAGCCATTGTGTATTTCACAGCATCGTGCAGCATTTTGTCTATTACAGTTTCCAACATTGAATAGCAGTGCTAGCATTCTGTCCAGTAAGTTTCACCCCTGCCAATTATATATATTTTAAGACCTAGTTCTAAATGGATCATTCCATTTGATTGTGTGGCCATTTTGCAACATTTTGACTAGTCAAGTGTTTACTCATGTTGCTGTTTTTTTGGTCATCTGAATCAAGGAGGTCTACATACATTCCCTATGTTGTATCAGTCAGTTTTTGCTCCATTTCATTGTCACAGAAACTTTGGCTCACATGGCCATTGTCAAACATCATCATCATTATCATCATCATCATCATCATCATAATATATCCATACCACTCTTCTGTTACAAAAGCATGTATTTTACCATAATAGATCATCTTGATCATCCATGCATGAGGAAACTGGTGGTTCATGTTTTACCTCTTCTGAAACTTGCCGATTTAGTTTTTCATGTGGCATTGTACTGAATTGGGCTACTTCTACCAGAAAAATCAAAAAGAAAAACTTATCATGTAGTGGGTCTGTTGGACCCTCTGTGATGCTTGGGTAAACACATGTAAAACAAGAGCATAAAGGAAGGCCCAAATCCCATTTTGACACTCTTGCACACATGCATACTCCTTGCCATTTGTCATCCCAAGTGGGTAAACACATAAACTGCTTCATGTATCCCTCCAGGAAAGGTGCTGAGATGCACAGTGAGCTACTACAATACTGAAGTACAAATTTACAGTAGGAAAGTACCAGACAGGTCCATTATGCCCAAGAATATCTCTCTCATGTGTGTGAGTTGAACATAGAAGTACAAAGTTTAGTGAGAGTTCTAAAACCCAAGAAAATGTATACATACTGTGCTTTATTACTAAAATCAAACACAAATTACTTTGTTTTTTTAATGTGTCAAGTGGTTAGCTTTGGATGCTTTATTTCATCTTCATTCGCATTTGTTTTTCGTTTAGTCTGCATTGTACGATTTTCACCTGAATACTATTTTTAGGATGACAAATAGCCATCTCTAGAAGTAGTACTTAAAATTTTGTAGAATTTGTATCCTTTCAACAACAAAAATGTTAAAACCTGTCTTGTATTCTCAAAAATAAAAGCAGGGCTGGGCATGGTGTCACATGCCTATAATAAGCCAGCACTCAGGAGGCTGAGGTGGGAAAATCACTGTGAGTTTGAGGCCAGCCTAAACTATGTAGCAGCTCCCTGTCTCAAGAAACAAATAAGTACATAAAATAAATCAATAACCATGTTTCACAAATTAGGTAACATGTAAAAACTAATGCACATATGTTTTATTTTTCTATCAGATGCAGAGTACAGTTCGAGAACACAGAGATGGAGGTCATGCAGGTGGCATCTTCAACAGATACAATATTCTCAAGGTAATAAGTGAGTGAAAATAAAGTTCTCATGCATTGTAGTTTCCAAAACCTAAAGCTGTGTGTAACTTTTGTATGAATAGCGTGATCTACCAGCCCAGTACTTCATCAGCATAGCTTTATGAACTGTTTAGGTAAAATGCATCCTTGGAAGCCTAGGATTCTTAAAATCCAAGTACTATTTTTAATAACCCAATAATAATCCCTTGCCTAACATTCAAATTCAGAATTATGCTGAATATTAGAATAATGATGAAATCTGTAGGCTAAGGACTTTAAAGGTGTAAAGTATCATTCATCTGCTTTTTTTTTTTTTTTTTTTTTTTTTTTTTTTTTTTTTTAAAAATTTTTTTTTTTTTTTTTTTTTTTTTTTTTTTTTTTTTTTTGCATTTCTTATAAAAGGACTCCCTTTATGATATCTTGCTTTTTTGTTGTTAGTCAAAAGATCCTTCCACTTCAGCCAGTTCCTAGTAACTGGGACTATAAACTTTTTTTTGTTTTTTATTAAGCAAAACAGAAAAAAAGGTAGAATACAGAATTTCAAAAAAAAAAAAAAACTAAGAAATCATTACTAGTCAATATATTACATATTGTTATCTTAGAAGTAGTAGTTCAGGTTACAAAATCTAGGCATAAAAAATAATCAGACAATCAAACAATGGCAACACAAACTATTCTTTCTGATGAAGTAACAGTTAGTGTAGTTACCTATCTTTTATACTTACACATACATAGTTATATGTGTATATCTACAAACAAGCTTTTCTTCCATTTTTCCTTTCCCCTATCCCAGCTGTTCTTTAATTTTGAGCACTTTATTTCCCTTTCATTATTACAGTATCTGTTGTACATTTTGGATCTTATTACTCTTTCAGGTTTTTTTTAATTGTTCTTTATTTTTTACACTAGGAAGGCAATACGGTATTTGCAAATGTGAGTCTGATTTATTTCACTTAGTATGGTCTCAAGTTGCCTCCATTTACCTATGAAAGCCTCGAGATCATCTTTTTATAGCTGAGTAATATTCCATTCTATAAAAATACCATGCCTTCTTCATCCATTCTGCAGTTGATGGGTATTTTGGTTGTTTCCAAGGTTTAGCTATTACAAATTGTGCTGCTATAAACATGGGTGCACGTACATCACTGTGACATAACACTTTCAGTTTTTCTGGGCAAATACCCAGAAGGGGAATAGCTGGATTGCAGGGGATTTCCAATCCTAGTTTTTTGAGGAATCTCCACACTGATTTCCACAGTGGTCACACCAGTACTGTAGTTTTCGGCATATAAGTCTTTTACATGCTTTGTTAGGTTGATTCCTAAGTATTTCATTTTTTTGAATGTTACTGTGAGAGGTAATATTTCCATAATTTCTGAGACTATAAACTATTAAACAAGTGCCAACATGCCTGGTTTGGGGCTTTTTTTTGTTTTATGTTGTTTAATACTTGACTACTCCAGGCTCCTGGGAGTTGCCAGACATTTTACCTTTTTATAAACTTTAATATACTAAATCTTTTTTTCAAAAACCAATCTTTTAAAAGTGTTTTCTTAGCCAGGTGTGGTGGCACACGTCTTTAATCCCAGCATTTAGGATGCTGAGGCAGGAGGATCGTTGTGAATTCAAGACTGGCCTGGGCTACAAAGTAAGTTCAAGACCAGCCTGAACTACATAATGAGACCCTGTCTCCAAAAATAAGGCCGGAGATTTAGCTCAATGGCAAGGTTGTGAGTTTGATCCCTCGTACCAAAAAAAAAAAAAGTGTTTCCTTTCCTAAGTTGTGTGTGTGTGTGTGTGTGTGTTTTAAGAGAAAATGGACACAGAAAAGAAAAACAAAAAGCAAAAGAGACAAACAATAACAACAACAAATCCAATACAATAACATTATAGGTTTACATAGTGAGATGTTTGGAATTTGACTGTGGTTGTAATATTGCGTATCGTTACCTTCAAAAGGGTGGTTTAGATTAACAGATATAGACATGTAAAATTGATCTAATCATATGAGTGTTAACTGTTCTTTTTCAGTAACTAATGCCTTTAGTAGTGCAGTCATTTTAACTATCTTATGTATACCTATATACAAATTTATGTCTTTTTCCTTATCCCTTCTTCCTTTCCTCCTTTCCCCTTATAATACCTCGTGTTATTTCAAAATAACTGCCCATACCATCAGGCACAATACAATCAAACAAAATAGTACAGGAGAAAACCAATGAAAAACAAAACAGTGGAAGCAATACATAGTAAAACAACACTGATTACTATAATGCCTCATGTTATCTTCTAAGCAGTTGCTTATATCTTCAGTCATAATACAATCAAACAAACCAAAATAGGATAAAATCACTCAAAACAAAACAATGAATGCAATATAGGGTTTCAAAACAAGGTGATCAGATATCAATAATGGCTACCATAATGTGTTTTGTTACCTTTGAAATAACTGTCTGTGCCATCAAGTATAATAAAATTAGGCAAACCGAAATAGAATAAGACCAAACTGAACAGCTCAATGAAAACAATACAGGACTCAAATCCGAATGATAGATTAACAGTGGCCACTGCCTGCCCTTTTTAGACACTTCCTCCCCTTTCATTTTTACATTATGTATTGTGTATTTTGAATCCTACTAACTCCTTTAGTTTTTTTGTACTAGGGAGATAACATGATGCTCACCCATGTGACTCTGGGCCATTTCACCCATGAACATGATCTTAAGTTGTATCCATTTACCTACAAGAGGCTTGAGGTTATTTTTCTTTATAGCTGAGTCGCTTTCCATTGGATAAAAATGCCCTATCTTTCTTGTCCACTATGAAGCTAATGGGCAAGCTACCCCCACTTCTTTCTGGTTCCCTGTCACATACAGCATTGTTCTCTCTCCTTTGACTTTCAGTCTATGAACCCCCTTTCAAGTTTAATGTGTTTCTTGTATAAAGCATATTGGTGAATATGCTGTCTCCTGATCCACTCTGCTTTTGTTTCTTTTTATTGGTTAGTTGAGGCCATCTACCTTAATGGTTATGGTCAAACATGTACTAACTCATCTCTGTCATGCTATTTTCCTGCCGTTGGCTACCTACTTTTCCTCTCCATTCAGTTGTCTACCTTGCTCAGTGATACCCCTCTGTCACTGCTCCTGGAGCTGTGGTCTTTCTTCTCTCTCTAGAATGTCCCTCAGTATTCTTTGTAGGGTTGGTTTGGTGGTTGTTCTTTGTCATGGAAGTATCTTGTTTCTCTGTTAATTTTGAAAGACAGTTTTGCAGGGTACATCAATCTGGGTTGGAAGTTGTTTTCTTTCAGGGCTTGAAATACTTCACTCCAAGCTCTTGTTGACTTGAAGGTTTGTGTTGAGAAGTCTGTCGTGATTCTGATGGGTTTTCCTTTATAGGTGATCTGTTTCTTTTCTCTAACAGCTTTTAATATTGTTCTTATGTTGAATTTCTGGGATCTTGATTATTATATGTCTGGCTGTAGATTTATTTTGGTTATGGTTAGCTGGAGTTCTATATGCTTTACTTATCTGAAAGTCACTTCCTGTTTGTATGCTTGAAAAGTTTTCTGAAATTATTTCTGTAAACAGGTTTTTAATTTCACTTGTACTGACCCCTGCTTTTTCATTCACACCTTTTATTCTTAAGTTATGTTTCTTTGGGTTGTCTTGCAGCCGTTGTATTGTTACTTCCAGGTTCCTTGTTATTTTTAATAGATCTTTCCTTTCACGATCACAAGCTGCACACCTGTCTTCAAGGTTGAAAGTCTATCTTTAGTTTCTTTCAAGTGGTTTTGCCAACTCTCATTGGAGTTTTTGATTTCCTGGTTATCTCTTTGAATCTGTTTCATGTATTCTAAATCTTTTTTGTATTGTTCATTCGAGGTTTCCCCCATTTTCCTATGCTCAATTTTTTCATCTATGTCTCCTATAGAGTTGCCTAGCAGTTCTTTTATTATGTTTTTCATTTCTCCCTCTAGTTGAGTTAGTATTTCTGTTCTAATTCTTTTATAGCCTCTTGAAGTTGTTTCTTTACTTCAGTTACCATCACCTCAGAAACTTCAGCTGTGGGACTCCCGATCTCTTCTGCCTTTACATCTCCTGGACTTGCTCTGTTTGGATTGGAGGCCAGAGACTGACTTTTGCGTCTTTGTCTTGACATAGTACTGGGTTCTTCTGGGCAAATGAGTACTGGGGACCCAGGCATTCCTGGCATTGGCCGCAATTTCTCTGAAGTGAGACTGGTTCTTTTAGCCAGTGCTGATTATGGATATCTGATGGTTGCCACTGGGGGCGCTGTTACAGCGCTATCCGCTGCCTTTCCCCAGCCCACCTTGGCTTCCAGATGGCTGGTACAGTGTGCACAGGGGCAGGGTCACTGCCCATGAACCTGGGCCAGTGGGCTGGTCACCCGTGGACTCTCCACCACCACCACCCCTGGAGTGCATGCGGAGCCTCCTCCAGACCGAGCTGGTCACCCTCAGGGACCCTCCCAGGTGACCCCCAGAATGCGCGCAGGGGCAGGGCTCAGCCTGAGCAACCTCCATGGGTCTGCGCCCAGCTAGGAGTCCCCAGCCCAACTCCAAGATGTCTCCCAGCCAATCTCTTTCACTGGCGGGAGGGTGAAGACCTCTGCACACTCACCGTCAGCCAGTTCAGTTTCCCTCTGTCCACTGCCACTGTCCTCCAATGCTGCCTCTCTCTGCAGAGGCCTCTGGGGTCACAGCCACCATGGCACCTTGATCATGCGTCCCCAGGTTCCAGCGGGTCCTCTCACACAGTGGGTCCGGCTCTGGGTAGAGGCACTGCCAGCTACCACCTTCTTTGTTTAAGTGTTTCCTTTTACTCTTTCTGTGGGCTTCAATTCTCACTTTAGATTCTTCCTGGGTCTAGAGGACCCACTTCCTTCCTTCTTGTCTTCTCCATGTTGCTATATTCCGACATCTGGATGGTATCTCTCAGGGAGGCTATTTACTCTGCTGCTTAGTGTTCTGCCATCTTGTTCTTCTCCTCTGTGTTTTTGTTTTGAGACAGGGTCTCACTCTAGTTCAGGCTGGCCTCAAACTCTCGGCAGTCCTCCTTTCTCTACCACCACTGTACTGGGATAATAAGCATGCACCCTCACCCCAGGTTTTGAAAGTGTTTTGAAGCTTGGTGTGCTGACATGTGGCTGTGATTCCAGCACTCTAGGCAATTTAGTAAGAAGTGTGTTAAAATTTTTAAAAACCTTATCATGGCTCATGCCACTAATTCCATCACTGAGGCTGAGGCTGAGATAGAAGGATCACCAGTCCACATTCTACTTGTGGATCTTGGAAAGACCTTGTCTCGAAAAAAAGAGCTGAGGATACAGCTCAGTATGAAGCCCTTGTGTTCAACCTCCAGTACTGCAAACAAACAAATACATGTTTTGAGTCATCCTGTGTCTTGTCATCTCACTGGTTAGGGGACTTTTCCAATGTTGTTATATTTTCTTGAGCTGTAGCAATCAAAACTACATGCCATACTTGAGATACATAATGACTTTATATTAACTACGTTGAAGCATTCTTAACAATAACAAACAAGACTTTAATGTGTGTGCAAATGTCTTCCTAATACATAAATTTGTCAAATAATATGCTATTAGAAGTATATTGTTAGATTTGTATTTTTGAATCAATTGGTTTGTTTTGATCATACTATCAATCAGAAAGCAGATGCTTTGGGCCGGGCTTGGTGGCACATGCCTATTATCCCAGACTTCAGGATGCTAAGGCAGGAGGATCACTGCAAGTTTGAGGCCAGTTTGGGCTACAAAGTGAGTTCAAGGCCAGCCTGAACTGTATAGTGCAACGCTGTCTCAAAAAGATAAAAACATAAAATGAAATCAGATGCCTTAGACTCAAGTAAATTTAGATTCAAGTAAAGGGATTGTATTAGGTGTGGAGGTTTGTTAAGGGTGTTTGATATCTAAAGTACTGTAATTGGATTTGAGAAAGATAGACTGTTTATAGAAGTATTTTATATAATATTTTAATAAAATAGTGATAAAATGGGTTTTCTTTGTTTTAATTTTATGTTTTTACTAGTACATGTTTGTAGTGTATAGTGATTACATTCACTGTGGGGAGTTGGTGTATATACATAATATGTCTTAATTCTTTTTGCTTTCCCTTCTCTTTGTTTCCTTCCTGTTTGCAAAAGACATACAATATCTCCCTGTTTCCTATTACCTTTTGGTTTGCTCTTTAAATTATTCATACTTAGGGTTTGTCATGTAAGAGAAACCATGCAGCTCTAATGTCTGATTTATTTCACGTAACATTATGGTCTCAAGGTACATCATAAATGGTTTTATTTTGTTCCTTTTCTGTATATAAATGAGTTCTGGTTTTGTCAGTTATGGCCCTTGATTACAAATCTGTGGCAATACTTTGAGTCAAGACTAAAATGAACCAGCTCCCTGGTATGCTCTAGGGACCAGTGTACCACCAAGGGGAATAAAACATCTTTAAATACAACTAGGAAACAGCCCTGAAATTGTGATTGTAGAAATACTCTTAATGAGACCAGCGTCTAGCTTTAAATCATCTTCATACAAAAATTTTAGAAATTGGAGGGCAAAAAGAGTAATGAGAGAGTATGTGGGTTTTAAAGGAAGTTTTTTTGTATAACTGTTCCAGTATTTTTTACTAACAACAGACTAACATGGTACTTTGAACCCAAATAAAGTCGGGAGAAAGGATACTATTCTCTTTCTAATACTTACAGAACTCAGCGTGTTTGATTAGGACATATTTTATTAATTTAGCAATACTTAATTTTAAGTAATTTTAAAATTGAAGTATTTTAATCAGTTAACCAGGTTCTTGACTCCTTCTTGAAAGGCCATGTTTTACCGTTTTGTCTTTGAAAGTTTTGATTTCTAAAATGTAGCCATACTTTAAAAACTTCATGATTGGGACATAGTATTTTTAGTTGACTAAAACAATGTTTATTTTATATTTAAAAAAAAAGTTTTGGTTACTTTCTGGGTAGCCCTTACTATGTTGTAATTATTTATACCTAAAGACTCAATTTTTCTTGTTTTTTAATATAGATTCAGAAGGTGTGTAACAAGAAACTATGGGAAAGATATACTCATCGGAGAAAAGAAGTTTCTGAAGAAAACCACAACCATGCAAATGAAAGAATGCTATTTCATGGTACAGTCCCACTCCCATCAGCTTTACCACTGTCCTCCACATTAGGAAAAATTTGGGGCAGGCATGAAATAATCTATATATTTTTGGTTTTTTAATAAACCTAATGTAACTTTTAATGAACCTTCTGTAACTTTTATATAAGTATTTTCAACCTCTTTATATAGATTTTTTTTCTTACAACAGTTCCAAGGAAGCCGGGCATGGTGGCGCATACCTGTAATCCCAGCACTTGAAACTGAGACAGGAGGATCATTGTGACTTTAAGACCAGCCTGAGCTACGAAGTGAGCTCAAGGCCAGCCTAAACTGCATAGTGAGACCCTGTCTCAAAAACACAAAAAAAATGTGGACAATTCCAAGAAATTGCGTTTTACTTTTAAGTAGTTGATTGAGTTGAAGTAAGGCATAGAAATCACCTCTGAAGAGTGTACACACTCTGTCCTGATTGTCAGAACCACTTAAGTGTTAAAAGAGCCATTGTCATTGGACCTGTAGAGGTTACTGATAGCTATAGTCAGAATGAGAGCACTATTACATTTCAGAAATTTATTAGCTTCTTTATGTCATGAGCTGGCAGATGTTGGTTGCTAGTTCAAGTGTATGGTAAAGTTAAATATAGATGCTAATGTAGTGCTTATCAAACTTCTAAACATATTACCTGTATTAGTCCCACTGTGTTCTTCATTTATCCTCGATACAGAGAATGTTGGCACCTATGAAGTTATATAAAATACAGTATTAAAATTTAACGATCTCCTGGAAGAATGATTATAACAGAATGGACTTATATGTAATATCTAAATATTGCTTCTGATTCCAAAACCTAAAAAAACTCATCATGATAATCTCTTGGCACAGAACATAGTAATTTATTTAAGTTGATGGTTATATGAGTGTTTTTATATTTTAGACTGTATATATACAGTTTTGGTTTTTCCAAGTTAATTCAAAAAATGATTCTATTCATCTGTACTTCTGCAAAACAGAATTCAATATATTTTCCTGTCCTTTGATGGATGTTGATAAATCATTGAGCTGTCATTAGTTTGTTTTTTCCCAACCCACACCCTTACTCCCCGCCCTGGCCCAGTTCCCACAATACTCCTCTTTGGCTAAGCCCCTCTTTGTGGTATACATACAAGGAAGGAAGGAAAATGCTGTATTTGCAGATGGAATCAGTGTGGCTGGTGATAAAAGGACAAGTCAAAGGACAGAAGAGACTGTGACAGGCTACTTGGGCCACTTACGATATCTAGAAAAGACATAGATAATGGACATGCTTGTAAGACCTGATTACATTTAGCCTGCTATATAAGGTGACATGAGACTCACAGTTCAGGCTCTGGAATTTGATTTTTTCTTGCAGTGATACATCAAATACTCTGTTTTTCTGTTTGAATCTGTCCTTACTTTGGTACCTGAACTACTGTGCAATTAGAAATACATTGGTATTAGGAATTCTTTATTCTAAAATAGTAAACAAAGCTGGGTATGGTGGCATGCATTTGTAATCCCAGCTACATGGGAGGCTGAGGCAAGAGGATCATAGGTTCAAGGCCAGCCTAGACAAATTAATGACACCCTGTTTCAAAATAAAAAGTTTGTAGGTGAGGATTCAGGTTTAATCCCCAGTATGGAAATCAATCATAAATTAGCTGATGATTTGTTACCCTTTTTATTTTAGCTCTGCTATGGTGGTATTGGTGGTGTGTGTTTCAGAATTTAATTGTAAAAATTTAATGAGGGCTAGATGTATGGCTCAGTGACAGACAGTTTGTAATAGTACTACTGGAAGGGATATAATTAAAATATCCTCATTCCCTTTAGACAGAGTGCTTGTCTGGTATATATGAGGTTTTAATTTCTAGCTCAGAAAAAAAAAATCTAGGAAGCTTTAGTTTTTGCATTTTCTCCTAAGATAAATTTTAAACTGGTAATTACTTACCTGTCTATATGTATTTCAGGGTCTCCCTTTGTGAATGCAATTATCCATAAAGGCTTTGATGAAAGGCATGCATACATTGGTGGCATGTTTGGAGCTGGGATTTATTTTGCTGAAAACTCTTCCAAAAGCAATCAATATGTATATGGAATTGGAGGAGGTACTGGGTGTCCAGTTCACAAGGACAGATCTTGTTACATTTGCCACAGGTAAGAAATCGGTTGTTCTCATTTATTTGTTTAAAGCATTAACTAAGAACTGGTTACACTTCTGAGAAATTTGTTTTTTGTTTTTTGGGGGTTTTTTTTGTTTTTGTTTTTGTTTTTGTTTTTGCAGCACCAGGGATCGAACTCACAAGCTCGCGTCTGCCAGACAGGCGCTTAAACCATTGAGCCAAACTCCCAACCCTAGTTTTTTTGCGGCAGAGTCACACTATGTAGCTCAGGCAGGCCTTGTGCTCACGTTGTAGCCCAAGCCAGCCTCGAACTCACAACACTCCTCCTACCTCAGCCTCCCGAATTCTGGGATTAAAGGCGTGCGCCACCACGTCCAGCTACTTTTGAGAAATTTGAAGGGCAAAGCATGTCTCACATCTCTGGGAATCTAGACTAGACATGTTTTAGGTTACTTTTGTTGTTCTCACCAGGTATCATAATAGCTAGTGGTTACCAGATGATCCGTATTGGTCACACATGATTTCAAGCACTTAATTCTTCCTCATTTATTCATTAGAACATCCAGGGCTTTAAAAAAGACTAAGTTGTGCATGCTTCGGCAGCACATATACTAAAAAAAATACCAAGTGGAAAATAACATTGAGCATAAAAAAAACTTTATTGTAGCCCTCGAACATTATTGGACTGTGAACTCCTTAAAAAATGGGGACTGGTGATGTAGCTGTGTGCTTCAGCACTTCGCTAACATGTGTAAGACCCTGGGTTCAGTCCCCAGCACTGCATATATCACCATCATCCAGTTGCCAAGTGTAATATATTTTATGGTAATGCCTGAGGCAGCCTCCCACTGTGATACAATCCTGATCCTCAGTTTGTAATAGTACTACTGGAAGAGATATAATTAAAACATCCTCATTCCCTTTAGAAAGCAAATAATTATCAAATAACTGCATTGTACTTTTTTCCAATTTTTAGTTACCTGTTCTAAATTAATTGTTAAAATCATTCAAATAATTTGGTCCTAATTTATAAAATCATTATAAGAAAATAATCATCTGTAACTTAAGAAATCAGGTAAAATTAATTCCTGAGATTTATTTCACAGTTAAGGCACTGTAGTTATAAAACCTTTGCATATGTTAGGTCTACCTAGAAAACTTGTTAAAATGCAGGTTGCTAGGCCTTGCCTTGTGAGTTGCTGATTGAGTACAACTAGGATGGGGCCAAAGAACTTGGCTTCCACCACGTCCCCAGGTGGTGTGCTTCTGAACACTGATCTAGAGGAAAACCACAGAGCAGTAGTTTTCAGTGTTGGCAGCGCACTGGAATCATTTGGGAAGCTTTAAAAACTGCCTGTGTTCCGCCTTCAGAAACTCATTTTTATGTAGGTGTTATATAAGAGGCTTGCCTGGGTATGACCCACCACTTCTGTGGTAGGTCATAAACTGTACTGGTAATTTATGTAGTCTTATAATTTCCCAAATTACATAAATCAAATGCTGTTTTTTAGGTAGTCTAAAGGCTAAATAGTTCTGATTATTAGTAACAAACAATATTCTGGTATATCCCCTATGCCAGTGATGGCGAATCTTTTAGAGACCAAGTGACCAAAATGCAACCAGAAACCTACTTATTTATCGAAAAGTACCAGCACTACAGTTAAACCTAAATACTGAAGTTTTAGTTTAGAAAAAACAACTCATACATTAACATCTTTCGTTGTAAAAGAAAAACATAACATGCATGGCGTAAGTTCATCACCATTGCCCTGTACTGTCTTTGGAACAAAACGCTTGGTTGTCTAGAAATGTTTATTAATTTAAGACTTCTATATTCTGGGTTATCATAGGACCAATTGTGGATATAACAGAAAATATATTAGAAGTACTAAGGCTTCCAAAAGGCAAATTTAGAGTAAAAAAAATGTATATTCTTGCTGCTTTCCAAAATCTTCTGATTTTGTTCTAAAAAAAAAACAAGTAATACTAAGAGGTTCTTTGGAACCAGGGAATGCCAATCACATGCCTGAGGGGAGTGGAATAATAATCTATTTCAAGTGTTGGTAAGGAAGGCTGTATCTGAGGAAGTAACATTTCAAACTCTGAAAAATCAGTAGATGTCAGCTAGTTGACATCTGGTGGTAAAAGAGATACTATTCCAGATGATTGAAAAAACTATATGGATGGAGTCTATCAGGGAAGACAAGCTTAGCCTTTATGAAGAAAGGAAATGAATGTGCCTGGGGCAGAGTGAGTATAAGATCAGAGTGGAGAAATTGGAGCCATTGAGAAAATTTGGATTTTCTTCTAACTACAGTGAACAACTTCTAAAAGGTCTTCACTACAAAAGTAGTGTGGCCTGATGTATGTTTGTTTCAATCACTGATTGCTTGGGTGGAAAATATTTTGGATAGGAATTAGAGTAAAAACAAGAAGTGGATAGGAAACCGATATTGAAAATTCAGGTGAAAATTTTGTTGTTTAGGACTTAATGGTAGCAGTACAATTAGAAGCAGGTGGATTTGAAATACATTTTGAAGGTGGAATCCACTGGACTTAGTAGATTAAATGTCCAACTTAGCAAGCCACTTCACGGAAGCCTCTTAAACCTTCTGCTCCTTCTCACTTGGCCTGTGATTGGTGTTTTCACTGGGATATAGCCAAGATGGTAGAGTCTGCATCTCTGTAGTTAAATTTTCAGGTTTCGTAGTTAAGATAATAACTCAGTTGACAATTTATTTCATGAATAGGAGTAATAGAAGACATTTTTGCAAAGTTCTTTTGAGGGTGAAGTGATAAAAACAATCATTACTGTTTATAAATGTATTTTTTTACAGCTTATATATTATACACCAATATTGTCATGTTTGTTTGTGAAATTTGTCTTCTGGATAATCTTTTCATTTTTGTGTTATAGGCAGCTGCTTTTTTGCCGGGTAACCTTGGGAAAGTCTTTCCTGCAGTTCAGTGCCATGAAAATGGCACATTCTCCTCCAGGTCATCACTCAGTCACTGGTCGACCCAGTGTAAATGGCCTAGCATTAGCTGAATATGTTATTTATAGAGGAGAACAGGTAATTTGATTTTATTTGTTCATCTTCAAAAATACTGTAAAGCCATACTTTTAACTTCTTACTAATCTCTTAAATTGATAAGGTATGTTCCCTTAAGAACTGGATTTTTTTTTAACTTTTACTTGGGAATAACTTCAGATTTGAAGCCAGGCGTGGTGGCACATACCTTTAATCCTCGCACTTGGGAGGCTGAGGCAGGATGATCATAGTGAGTTCAAGACCAGCCTGAACTGCATAGTGAGACCCTGTCTCAAAAAAATAGGGCTGGGGATTTAGCTCAGTGGCATAAGCGCCTGCCTGACAGGCACTAGGTTGTGAATTCGATCCCTGGTACAAAAAAAAAAAAAAAAACTTTATATTTGAAAAATTACTGATACAGTAAAATAAGAACGTTCTCTCAAAATGATCAAAATCAGAAAAGTACTATTGATATATCTAGCCTATTCAGATTTTGCCAGTTGCACTGGATCCTTTTTGTGTGTGTGTGTCTGAAATATAATTATTAGAATTCTACTTTTAATAGTTAATCTGTCTGTAGCAAAGATGTATAATTCTGTCCTATTCTTAGTGGCAAGGAGCCAGTGAAAAGCTGTTCTAAAAAGGAACACTTCTCCACTGTTGGTGGGAAATGCAGACTGGTGCGACCACTGTGGGAATCAGTGTGGAGATTCTTCAAAAAACTAGGGTTGGAAGTCCCATTCAATTCAGCTATTCCTCCTCTGGGTATCTTCCCAGAAAATTGAAAGTGTCATGTCACAGCAGTGTATGTGCACCCATGTTTATAACAGCACAATTTGTAAATAGTTAAATCTTGGAAACAATCAAAATGTCCATCAACTGCAGGATGGGTGAAAAAGATGTGATATTTTTATACAATGGAATATTACTTAGCTATAAAAAAGGGTGATCTTGAGGCTTTTATAGGTAAATGGAGGCAACTTGAGACTATACTCATAAGTGAAATAAATCACACATTTGTAAACTGTCTCCCTAGTGTAAAAAATAAATAATAATAATAAACTGAAAGAATAATAAGATCCAAAATATACAATAGATATTGTAATAATGAAAGGGAAAGAAAGTACTCAAAATTAACAACTGGGATAGGGGAAAGGAGAAATGGAAGAAAGGAAAAGATTTTATGTATGTAGATATATACATATAACTATGTATGTATAAGTGTGCAAGATAGATAAGTATACTACTAATTCTGTTCATCAAAAAGTTTGTGTTGTCATTATTTGAGTGGTCATTTTTTATTCCTTGATCTTGTAACTTGAACAACTTCTAAGATAACAGTGTGCAATATGTTAACTAGTATTGATTTCTTACTGTTTGTGTTGTTTTTTTTAAATTCTGTATCCCTTTTTTATGTTTCGCTATTTAAAATTTTTTAAAAAAAGTGTTCTAGAGCAGCTTTCTTAGTTGGGGCAAGGATCGGGGTGTCAGTATCAGAATCACCTAGTTGTTAAAAACAGACATGTATTTAATACTCATCCTAGACCTCGTGACAGAATCTAAAAGATTGGAGTCAAAGTAAGAATGTTTTGAGAAAATGCTCCTGGATGATTTTACAACACTAATTTAGAACCTGCTTCCTAAAGTTTAGGAATCTGTACAGAAGGTCTCCTTATTTTTCAAAGAAATTTGTTAACCAATATTTGAATTAATCTTTCTTTTCCAGGCTTATCCTGAATATTTAATTACTTACCAGATTGTGAGGCCCGAAGGTACCGTTGATGGATAAATAGTTGCTTTAGGAAACTAATTCCAGAGAACCTAAACTCACTGAAGTAACTCGTGGCCTCAAAGTTTCACTCCTTTGCTGAAAAGAATTCATCTTGCCCATAGGCCTGTAGCAAAAGGATTAAAAATGTGAAAGAAGTTAAACATTCTGACCGGATAAAGCTTTAATAGTGTACAGTGTTTTCTAGATATTTCCTGTTTTTCAGCACTTTAACAGATTCCATTCCAGGTTAAACTGGGTTTGTCTGTGCTAAATTATTAAAGAGTTAACAAACCTTTTATACATTATGCAGCGATTCTGATGGAACTCATTTCCCTCAATGCCCTCAGCAGAACTCATTTTACTAATACAGTACTGTGTTCTTTAAAACACAGCATTTACACTGAACACAAATTCATTTGTAAAACTGTATATAAGAGCTTTTGTATTAGCCCAATATTTATTTACTTTCCTTTGTAATATAAATTTACTGTTTTAAAACTGCAGCAGTTTACAAAATCTTTTTCATATGTATTGCTCTTCTGTGCTTCACCTCCATCATCCTGACCTGTGTATTTAATTCCAAAGGCTATGTTGTTAGTAGAGACTTCATTGGGAAAAATTGAATTATTGGACTAATTTGTTGCTGGAACCGTTTATCTGGCATTAGAAGTCTTTGTCATTTAAGAAAGGTTATGAAAACTCTGGGGATTTAATTTGGGATGCCTTTGTATGTATAAGATACACATTCCAAAGAGCTCTAATTATGATAGGTCCTGATTACTAAAGAAGCTTCGTTTCGGACCTCAAACCCTATAGAGTTCGTTCTGAGGTTTTTTCAGTGACATTCTGTGAAAACTAGTGCTTCTATTTTTTAAGAGACTGCTTTTGAACATTTATGGTATTCTTATTGAGTAATATAAATAGAAAGTTAAATTTAAGAATTGGGAAGAGTAATCCTAGATAATTCTCCTATTGGTTTTAGTTACCTTAAGTCTAAAATGGGAAAAAATAGTAAATGAAAGTGGGTATCAGTTCTTTTTCTCTTTTTTTTTTCTTGATTGTATTATTATATTTATAGCCAGTTTGCGCATAATGGGTAAACTCAACCAAAAATCATAAATGTAGGTGTCTCAAGTGCCGCCATGGTCTCCTGAAGGGGCAAGTGCAGTGAGACCACTGAGTTGCCCCTCCCTGATGTTCTGCCTAGTTGGAAATATGCTTTCAGTTGGTGCTCCACATGGTGACCAGGCTTATGTGCAATTTGGCAGCTGAAGAGGAAAGAAATATCCCATAAAATGTCATTCCTGTTTTCTAATGTAAAACTATATATTCCATGAAGCATACTCAAGTATCTTGGTACAGAACTTGTTGGCTGTAGCTCCTTCTAAAGTCAAGGAAAGATTTTTACCCACTTTAGTCTTTGTGAGACTTCACACTCTACAAGTTCACCTTTGTTTCACATTTTATTCAGTCTGTAATCCCTTAATTGTACATAGAGTGCTGAATGAGACTTAAAGTAAATGCATTTCTGGAGTTGTTTCTATGTTATAAATTGTGATCATTATTTAAAAAGTCAAATCCTGACCTTGAAGTGCTTTTATACAGCTCTTTACTAATTGCAAATATGATGCTACAGTTGTTTCTTGGAACACAAATGGAATATGTCAAGTTTTATATACATTTTTCAGGTTCTCTAAGCTTCTAAGTTTTATAATTAGAAGATGTTGAAATGAATTAATGGAATTTATATTTACATATCATCTCTCAACATTTATCCTATATTACCCAATAAGTGAATCTGCAGTTGTCATCTGAAATCATTGTGGCCTAATAGCTTACAAAATTGCAAACTGTGTTATTTCATCTAATCCATTGCTTACTTAAATGTATTTTTCCATGAATGATTACATTGTGGTTAGTATGTTAGCATGGCAGTATTTTCAGGTAGCTTTTCATTTATTGGATGACTGGGGTTGGGAGTTATTTTTTAGTGCTTTGCATGAAATAACCTTTAAAATTATGGAATTGCTTTTTCTTTTGTGATTTTTAAGTGGAATTTCATTTTTTGTGTGCATAGTACCATTATGCCCATCTTAAGTGTCTTGTACTGTATTACATTCCATACCCTCATTTAATTCTAAATAAACTGTTCACTTGTTTTTCTGGGTAGCATGGTAATTACTTGAATAGTACAAATGTGTTGAATGGTCTTTGAGGGAATAAATTGAGATAATAATAAGCCACACTTGCAGGGGTTAAAAAAAAACAGTTCTGAGTCTAGTAGTTATAAAGGGTGCAATCTAAAGTTTGAATTATTGAATGTTGTGGCCATTGTTACTCAGATGCTTTAAGATGAAAGTAGCTATAAGATGCTGTTAGAAATTTAGACTATCCAACATGACTTCCAGTTAACTTTTTAAAATTCATTCCTGAAAATCAGTCTCCTTAACTTTATAAAGAGGAATATATTTTTGTTTTCTGTGTCATATAAAAACATTTTCAATCAGTTTCCAAATCTCAAAGTTAGTGGTATATTTTATTCTTAAAAGAAAGTGTAGTAATGTATATATTTTTTATTTCAGTATGTTAAGTGTCCTTGTGTGTGACTAGTTCTCTGTTTTGCATAGTAAGAGAATCATGATGCAAATATAAGTCTGGCTTTGAAATACATTTCAGCAGCTTTTATCTTTCGACTTTATTTAAGATAATACCGAAGTATTTGCTTGCTGTTTCTTAAACATGCATGCCAATATATGATGTAATCCAATTGTTTGCAGGTTAATGAGGCAAGAAAACATGCAAATAAATTTCCCAAAGCTCTTATGATTAGTATTCCTGACTGTGCCTTTACCTACTGTCTGTCCTATTAGAGAACTAGAGTAACAGAGAAAAGTAGTGGTACCCCATCTTCAATAAAATTGTCATAATTCTATCTTTTTGCGGCACCGAGGATTGAACTCACAACCTCACGCAAGCCAGGGCAGGCGCTTAAGGCACTGAGTCAAACTCCCGGCCCTAAATTGTCATAATTCTATACAGTATGGCCATTCACTGTCTCCTGACTCCTCACATACACTCCTTTGTGCTTCCTAGTTCAGGCAGACCCTGACCTAAAATACTTAATTATACCTGTCTTAGTTACTTTTCTCTTTGATGAGACAAAATTCCTCGCACCCCAAAGTTCAGGAAAGAGGTTTCTTTAGCTCACAGTTTGTAGAAGTTTAAGTCCATAATCAGCTGGCTTCAGGGCAAGGTGGCATGGTAGACAGGCACTGCAGAGAAGAAACAGTTCATGGCAGGTAGAAGATAGCACAGCAGTAAGGGTCAACCACAGCTCTTTCTATCCCTTGTATTTTATCCAAGCTACTTAGGGCAGGTAGAGTTACACCCTTAATCCTAGTGCCCTTAATCCAAGCATTGCACCATGAGTCAATCCCAGCATCACACATTCTAGATCCAGCCACCTCTGAAAAACCCCACCTATGACTGCATGAGGCTTTGCAGGGGATATCTAGACACAAGCCATAACAACACCCTTCCTTAGGAATCTTGCTCTTTACATGTAAGCCACCATGCCTTCTCTGCTCTGTCATCTGCTCACAGTTGTCATTCTTGTAACAAATACACACAGAGTTCCAGAATAGTCTGCTAGTGTAGTGTAGAGGAGTACTCCATAAAAGTGTGGTCTGCTGATAGAGTTGGTTTGCACACTGTATAACCAGCCCATGTAGGATGAATAAAAAAATAATAAAGCTAGTGGGCTGGAGATACAACTCAGTGGAAGAGCACTTACCTAGTATGCAAAAAACCCCGCGTTTAGTCCCCAGCGCTGCCTTTAAAAAGGTGAGAATAAATTCAACAATTTGATGTTGCTGCAGTGTTTTAATTTTACACAAATACTAGTCTGCAATAAATTGAGAATGAAGGAAAAAACCTGATCCTTCATAGATAATGTGAAAGGTTTAAGGATCATACCTGCTTTATATGCCAAAGACCTAGAACCTAGTTTATCTGGCACGTAGTAATTTTTCAGTACAGATTTTTTCTTTCTGTTTTAGAGATTGAACTGAGGGCCTTCACACTGAGCTATATTCCCAGCTCTTTTGATTTTTTGAGGCCGTGTCTTACTAAGTTCCCAGGGCCCACAAAGTGAACATCTGCCTCCTTTTCTCCCTATGTGTTGTGGTCAGAGTTTCCAAGGGAATAGATTTAATACAGCACACAATTCATAGGATTATTTTGTAGTACCCAAAATGTGAAATGCAGAAGAGTGCAGTAGATCCTTGCACACACTAAAGAGCCAAAGAATCCAGCCAAGGGACTGGCTCCCAGGGCAATGTCCTGCACAAGTCCTGTTGGAGGCCTAGAACCCACACCAGTGTCTCATGGAAGTCTGTATGAGGGATCCACACTGGGAAGGCCCAAATGCCAGAGGTGAAAACTAGAAACTGCATCAGTGGAATGAAGGATCTGTACCAGCAGGCTGAGGGATTTGCACTGGAGCCAGGAAGCAATATTCAAGGACCAGACCCTCCCCCTAAAAGAACCACAGCCATGCTCATTGGCAGCGAGGACCCAAGCTTCTCTCACAATGAGAACAGGCAAGTTTGTATCAGGAAAAGTCAGTATGACAAGCTTCTCCAGGCAGATCAACAGTATACCATCTTCCCTCTAGTTCTTTTCTTATGCTGTTGGCAGTAATCCTCAGGTGGGCTATCCACACCCAGCACCACACTGATTCAGTTCAGCTGGTGTTACCAGTTGCCCATTAGTTAATCCACTGTACATTCTTAATGCCCCTTCGTGAGCTTGTAAAAGAAGCCCTGTAGACCAAAACATCTCATTAATCAAGTTCAGAATTTTCTTCAGAAACCTTTAATTGGATGTCAAAGCAAGTTTAATATTACTCTATTAAATAGTTCTCAAGCAAAATTTTTTAAAGATTATGGAAACAGGTCTGATAGGTCTGTTAAAGCAGGTATGTGGAAAGCTATCATAGTACCTCATCCATAGTAAGTGCTGCAAAAACTGGTTAATATGTCAGAACAGCTAAAAGGGATTCCAAAAAAGACATCAAATAATGTAGACCTAACTGTGGTATGTAAAACTTTTTTCACCAAGTGCTCAAGGAATATTCACAAAAATTGCTCATGGGTTAGACTATAAAGATAAATTTAGTAAGCTCAATTATAAACAGCTAAACAAACAAACAACAGTTGCAGTGGCACTTGCCTATAATCTCAGCTACTGAAAAGGCTCAGGTGAGAGGATCATGAGTTTGAACACAGCCTGGATAATTTAGGCACTTAGCAAGATGCTGTCAAAAATAAAAAGTGCTGGATGATGTAAAAAAAATAAAGCCCCTGATTTCAATTCCACTACCACAAAAAAAATAAACTATCCTAAGCACTGAGATACTTAAGATTTTCTTGTGGTTCAAACAAGGAAAACAGTTGAAATTGCAGGCTACTAAATAGGACAAAAAGAACACTATTTAAAAATGTGACTAACCTAAAGTTTGTCCAAACTATTCAAGACTTGTATTTACAATAAGATACAAGAAAACAAAAATAAGTATTTAAATGAATAATTTACTGATAGAACCAACGAGAAACAAGAAGAAGCTAAAAGAGACTAGTGGATAAGAAAACATTTGAATCAATAAATGCAAAAACTTGGTTTTGGGGGAGATAATTGTTTTTAGTTTAATAGACATTCCTTTAGTTGAACAGTTTCTAAGCACAATCAGAATGTATGGGTCTTTTGTTCATTTTGTAGAAGAAATTCCAGTCTCAAGGTTTCATGAGCCTATTAACTAATATTTTCTGGAAATTAATTTGAAGCCCCTGGAGAAATAAAATTCAGTATAGAGAAAGCATCAATTAAATTTTAAACTCAGACCCTTACTCTTAAGTCACCAAACCCAGAATTTGAATGAGTTTATGGGCAATTTCTTTTGTATTTCTTCCATACTCGCATTTCCCCTGGGACATAATAGCTTAGTCTACTAAAAGACATGACAAAAACATGCAATAGCGAGGATTTTAAAGGTAGTCTGACCAGGGATGAGAAAAATAACAACAGGCAATATAGATTGAAAATCATGAATTTGTAGTGACTGACACCAGGTGATTTCTCTTAGTGTTTTTATGGGAGTGGATAAATTGAATTGATCCAAGATGATCTGTTGGGCTGAGTAAAACCGTATCTTTAAATTGCCAGTCATTCTTTTTCCCATGTGCCTAGAGGCTTCATAATGGTGAAAGTATTTTGAGGCCTTTATTGAATGACCCACTGACTAACCAGATTCCCACCCTAGTATTTATCACTAACTATAACCCTTAAGGTAAACAATTTCATTTACCTAATATTCATTTAGTAGCCAGTTTCAGAATACACCAGTGCAAGCATTATACTCACTACTGTGCATCAAATTCAGTATTCAATTCCATGGAGCCAAATGATTGACAGGGAGCTTTCATACTTTGTGTGAACTTATTTGGTACTGTGGAAACAGGCAGTTTTATTTGGGTTAAACTAAATTTGTAAGAGAAACCTCTGGCAGCAAGTTTATTTTTCTGAGATTAATGACTCTGGAAAGATTCCATCAGAAGCAGCTGTTGTACAAATGGAACACTGGATTAAATTTGCCAACAAGCTTTAGTTGAGCTTACATTTTTCTACATATGATCATCACACTATATAATGTTAAGATATCATCTTCCCGTCCTACAGTTTTTTTGTGCAAAGTCCAATTGCAAGATGATACTTGCTGAACACCAGAAAACCAGCACTTTAAAGTAAACCAGCAGAGCATTGCATCACCCTAATAAAGCTGTAGGTTTCATTACGTGTACCAAAGGAATCTACAGGGATAGTTCTAACACTTCATTTTTTAAAGAATTTGTTTTATACCTATCACAAAGGATGTTTTAAATACAACTCCCTAGAACAATAAGAGCAAAGATGAAAAAGCTTACTAGAAACGAAGAAACAGTATATCATTGCTTAGTGATCTTCAAACTTTATTACACTTTCACTTACATAATTTGACAAATCATTCGTGAAATCTGCAGACTATTTAACAACATGACAACCCTAAATTGTTTGTTAGGTTATAAAGTTTACAAACATTGCTTAGATTAACAGTAATGGTGGAGCTGGAAAGTATTGCACCTTCTCCAAGCTGCCCTGTGAGAACCATGGTGGAATTTATGGCCCTTTCCAAGGCTGGGCTC
>RJWM01015504.1:0-47658 GCA_004363535.1 Dasyprocta punctata
ATCTCCTCTTATGACTGCATGCAAATAAAGAGAAGTTGGCTGAATGTGACCAGATCAGGGAATTTATGATGGCATAAATAAGTGAAATTGCTGAGTAGAAGACTAAATAATTGCTTCTATTTATTGTCTAACTGCCTTCTCTTTAACTTACATCAGAGTTATAAATAATGGAAACCAAACAATATAAATGTATGAGCACTGGCTGGACTTGAAATTTAAATTAGAATCAAAATCCCAGATGAAGGTTTTTTTTTTTAAAGAATTGTTGTCAGATCCTCTTCCATAGACTTTATCTATTAAAGAGGATATCCTAACCTCCTTCTTCTGCAGGTTAAAACAGAATTATTTCTGGTTTAAATATCAGGTACTGGTTTAAATATCAGATATCTTCATCTTTCAAAGATTACTAAGACATTACACAGAACATGTGAACATTTTTAAATCCTTGCACTGAAAGACATTTGCAAATTTTTGAGTGTGGGGAAAAGCTTATTTGTGGCTAGATGAAACTGTACCTAGCTTAATTTCAGTCACTGTGTGATTTGTTTCTATTAAAATACAGATAGACCAAAGTCCTTTCTCTTTGAGAATGGTGAAGCAAAAGTTGGCAAGTAAATATTTTTTAAGTAGGAATATTTAAAATTCTCCTTCTGTTGAAGATGTCAGGTGAGTATTACAAGTCATTGTGCCTTATATTAGCCATTGTTACTGTATTTATGATTTTCAATAATTATGATCATTGTCTCTCTTCCAAAACATTAGAACCCTATCTAATATGCATAATTGTGAATTTATTAATTGATTAGGTACTCCACTATACTCAACTATAACTTGCTATGTCTTTTTCTTAAACAGTTCATCTCTTTGCTCTTGTATTGTGAGGAGATTTACCTCCATCTTCCCAAATTCCCCACATGACACCAAGGCTGAATTTTAATCTGCTTGAGCACAGAGATTATGCCTGTCTTGTTCCCGACTCTACACAAATCCCTTATGCATGGCAAGTGCTCACTATGCATTTATGGGGTGAATGGCTGTGTTGAAGCTGGAGCCTCTTTTCGGTGTCCTGTGAAGGCCAAAATGGAAGGGTCAGGTGGAAGGACAAATTCCTTCCCTCTACCAGATACCGCGAGAGGGCAGTGTTATTCCCACTCACCTCAGGGGACTCCCCTCCTCACTGATTACCACTAACAATGTGAGACTCCCGTGGATGCTTGAGGCAATAACAACAATTTAATGTTTTCTAATCTTGAGAGAGAACATGGAACCAAGAATCAAGAAAAACAGCATTTGAGTCAGGGGGTTGAACACAATGGTTAAGAGATGCTGGAGCCATCTCTTAACCATTGTGTTCAACCAAGTGTGGGTTTGACTCCTTGGCCCACCATTTGCTAGGTGCTATGGTTGGAATAAGTGTCCCCTGAGGGCCCATGTGTTAACCCCAACCTGTGTCCCCCCAACCTGTGGTGTTTTTGACAGGTGGTGAAATTTTCTGAAAGGTGAGGCTTAGCGGAATGAAGTTAGACCAATAGAGGGACCCTTAAAGGGCATATGGAAACCTCAGCCCCTTCTCTTCCTTTCTGCTTGCTTCCTGACTGCCATCAAGTAAGCAGCTTCCTTTACCACGTGTTCCCACCATAGGCCCATAAACAATGGAACCAATGACCATGGACTGAATCCTCCAAAACTGAACCACAATGAACTTTTCCTCTTTTAAGGTTGAATATCTTCCCAAAAGAACTAAAAATATCGCACCACAGTGATATATGTGCACCTATGTTCATAGCTGCCCAGTTCATAATAGCTAGATTGTGGAAACAACCTAAATGCCCCTTGACTGAGGAATGGATAAAAAAGATGTGGTATTTCTACATAATGGAATACTACTCAGCTATAAAGAACAATAAACTAGACATTTTCACCCTTAAATGAATGAGTACTGAAAATATACTTCTCAGTGAACAAAATAAACCACACATATGTGACTATTGCATTGTTACACTGGTGTGATGAACTGAAACAAAATCTATGTATATATAAAATTAGTTGGGACAGTCGAAGAAAAAGAATTTTGAGTGAAATGTAGTTTTCTCAGGGTCATCTTCAGATTTTATTTTTAATGCGAAATGTTTATTTGAAAACAATAGAGTAATTATAGCAAAAAAGATAGTCATATAGCAGGTTTCTCTTGGTACACTGAGGCAAAAGTTTTGTGTTAATAATTTGTTGGATAATGTTTCATGTCTATATTTTTTATCTTAAATAATTTCTGGAAATATAGTAATATACAATGTGCTGATAATTGTTACTGTCTTATTGGCTGGTTGTGAAATTGTTTTGTTTTGATTTCTTATTTTTCTTTTGTTTAAAATAAAAAAATAGAGTTGAATATCTGACGGTATTTACAACAATGGGCAGCTGAATGACATGAGTCACATGTACGATGCTGGGAAAATAGTCTAATTTCCAAGTTCTTTGTGTTCCTCATTTGCAGGTGGGGAATCCTTTGTAGCTCACTGAATGTTGTAACAGTAAATGGGTTAACACATGGAGTGCTTGAAACAGCACCTCTCCTGACCCACGGCAAGCACTGTATGAGCACTTACTGTTTGCTTTCTTATTACTGTGTGGAAGATCACAGGCAGACTGGGCAGATTAAGGACCAGAGATTATTCCCATTCCCTGTCTGCATCTGTGAATTGGAAGGGTAGGCCACAAGGAAGAGCTTTCAGATTTCAAAGTCTGCAACAATTTACCTGGCCTTTTATTTCTTCCCTTATAAAACCAAGATGCACAATAGCATTGAAAATATCAAATTATACTATGAGTTTGTAGGCGCCTTAAATGCAAAACAAGTGCAGTGCTGTCTTTTGGGGTCTTTACAGGGTGAATTCAGCACTATATTCATCATGGAAGCATTTTAATATTAATTTCCAAATCCCATAAATTCCATCTGCACTTTTGAGTAAAAAATTAAGCAGGCGTCTAAGAAAATAAAGCAGCTACAAAATCATTTTAGTGAGGCACCTTGCATGCTGCCTGGCTTTTCCTCTTCTTTCTCTTCTTGCTGCTCACTTCTCCTGTTCTTACTCAAGAAGTCTTGCATTTTGAGAGATAGATGCGTAATTCTCATTCTTGATGTCCCAATAATCTAATACACCCTTATCCCTCTTTCTTTCTTATGACAGGGTCTTGCTGTGTCGCCGAGGCTGTCCTTGAACTCATGGTGATGCTCCTGCCTCAACCTCCTGAGTGCTAGGGTTACGGGCGTGTGCCACCATGCCTGGCCCCATCCCTTTTTTAAAAAATGGATTATTTTTTGTTGCAGTCCTAGAAATGTGCTTGACCTACTGACATATTTGCCTCGAACTGGTAAATTTAGCCAAGGATGAGGGAATTTAGTAGACTGGTAAAGTCCGTCCTAAGTGTGTAAATGCTACAGGTCTATGCAGAGCCCGTGGTCTGTGGGAAACATACAAAGTTAATCCTTGGCAGTGGACCCACCGGTTATGTGAGCCTTTCCTCCCAGCTTATCACTGCACTGGAATCATAGACCAGAGTTTCCAAAACTGGAACATGGATATTCACTTTAAAAATATAGTAGGCTCTAAAAATATATCATCAAGACAGTTTAGAGATGGCAGGGATCCTACAGCTTACTCAGGAGGAGCCCTGGTGGGAGGCAGTCTCTGCAGGGTGCCTGGCTGCCATCAGGACAACTGAAGGCACGAAGGACAAGGGAAGAGTTGGGACGCTGTCACAGACCAGAGAGAAGTGGGGACATGAACATGAACAGAGAAATACAGCCTGGGACCCTATGCTGGGTCCCGCAGCAGGACAGAGGACAGGATGGGACATGTGAAATCCAGACCGTTTTGGAGTTCACTTTACGGATCCACATTGCCTTTTCAGTTTGAACAAACAGACCTTGAATTGTAAGTGTTGAGAACTGGGAATGGTGGACAGAGGGACACTGCCGAGCACTCTGCACTCTCTTCGTAATGTTTTCATACATCCAAACATATTCCAAAATAGGAAGTGCATTAAAAAATAGTCAGAACCTTCTAATGGAAAGTTACGCCTGGGGCGGGGTGGGAGGGCTGCTCCACTGGTGGGGTCAGTAGATGACAGTTTCTGGGGTCAGGCAAATGCACTGGCACATAGGACTTCCTTGGATGGGAAGTTAAATAAGAACATACCTAGCCGCTCTCCTTTTTAAAAGAACTCTATTTACTTTCACACTTCCTCATAAATATTCATTTTAATTTCTCTGAATGCAATTTTGCAGGCAATAGAATGAAATTTTATTTGTAAGACCTTTTCAAATTATAGAATAGACTTTTCCAAAAATCTGGTCAAAAAGAAATTACTTCACTTTGAAACTGGAGACAAACAGTGAGATGCCAATGACATTATTTGATCCTTTGATCTTTTCCACTATCTTAAATGGTTTAATTACTAGCTCTGAAAAGATCCACTTATCTTTATGAACTTCTTCGGACTTTCTTTCTCTCATTGAATTTTTTCCTATTTAACTGTAGAGATTAAAGCTGCAACTTTTATTAATTATCAGATAAAAGGACTATGGGGGAATATGGTAGCTTGTCCCCTAGTAGTAAAAATAGTCATGTAATATTTAGGGTCATCTATTATTTTTAGTATCCTGCAGTTTAAATATTTTGCAGTTCATAAATTACCTGGATTAAATTCATGCTTGGTCTAGTCATTCCAAAGAAAAATTGGAATTTAGATCCAAAGCAAAGGATGGAGACAAATCTGTTTGATTCCCAAATTATGAGGGGAAAACAAACCTCCTACCTATTCAATCCGACCACCTCTGGAGTCATATTTGTGAAGCATGGAAAGAAGACAACGACTAATTTCTCCAAAAATCTAGGACTGATCACAGAAAGACGAGGGGGTCTCCTAAAGATGAGATCTTGGATGGCATAAAGAATTTCATGGAGATGTTCTTAACCATTCCTTGTCAATACAGACTGCGGAACAAAACATCACCTTCTTAGTTACACCCGGACTTAATCATTTGAGTGGGAGGAAGGAAGTCACCATCTGACTCCGCACCAGGAATCATCCAGGATCTCAGAGTCACCATCGCATGTGACTCTCCTGGTGCCTTCAGCACCTGCTGGGATCATCAAGGCCCCCCAGGTGATTCCAGTGCAGGGAACCACAGGAGTAGAGGACGACAAGGTGGCGATGGCTCTCGGGGTTCTCCCTGGAAGGTGCTGCCGCCCCTGGGCGCCACAGAGCCATGGCT
This sequence comes from Dasyprocta punctata, assembly GCA_004363535.1. Taxonomy (NCBI): domain Eukaryota; kingdom Metazoa; phylum Chordata; class Mammalia; order Rodentia; family Dasyproctidae; genus Dasyprocta; species Dasyprocta punctata. The sequence continues at coordinate 5,279 of RJWM01015504.1, forward strand.
GCAGGTTCTCCTGCTTGCGGTGCAGCAGCTCACCCACCCTCCCTCCCCAGGCCCGCCTCTGTCCTTTGCCACTTTCCTTTTTAGTCTTTGCTTTTTTTTTTTTTTTTTTTTGCGGCACCAGGAATTGAACTCACAACCTCGCGCCTGCCAGCGCAGGCGCTTAAGGCACTGAGCCAAACTCCTGGCCCTGGTTCTTTGAGGCAGGGTCACACTGTGTAGCTCAGGCCGTCCTTGCACTCGCTTTGTAGCCCAAGCCGGCCTCAAACTCACAACGCTCCACCTACCTCAGCCTCCCGAGTGCTGGGATTAAAGGCATGCGCCACCACGCCCGGCTGCTTTTTGCTTTTTTGAGACAGGGTCTCACTATGTAGTTCAGGCTGGCCTTGAGCTCACTATCTAGTCCAGGCTGGCCTCAGACTTGAGGCGATCCTCCTGCCTCAGCCTTCCAAGTGCTGGGAGTACTATGCACCACCACGCCTGGTTCCACCATTCTTTGAAGGTTGTAGGCTCTTGGGTTGTCCCTCTCTTAAGCCATGCTAGAAATTACCAAGAAATGGATGAAATCACAGTGAAATCAGGATGTGTCGTGTGTTTGATGTTCAACAGAAACATTCACACTTTGTTCCAACCAGAGACAAAAGCTCTCATTTGTCGTCTGTCCTCCACGGAGAGAGGCAAAGGGAGGGTGGGACAGTGCCCCCTTGGCACCCACGTTTTTGCTGTTGCTTCCACGCAGCATGCACAGCTCCCCCGGGCCCTGGTGCCTGCTGAGGGCTTTTCACTCCTGAAACCCTGCAGCAGGATCTCTGCCCAGATGGCTCCTGCCCTTCCTCAGGCACCTGCTGGACATCATCTTCTCCTAACAGCTTCATTCAGAATCACTCACCTGGATTTCCTCCTTCCTAGCCAGTCCCCTGCTCTCTCTCCCTCCACAGCACTTATCACCAGGTGACCATATGTAGTTGTTTACCGTGGGCCGCCCGGCAGGCAGGAGTCTACGCGCGCTCTGCTCCCCGCCGCGGCCGCACTACCTAGAGAGCCCAGCACTGCATACACAGCTGCCGCCAGACCCGGTTTTCACCTCTGTGGAGTCAACCAACTCCACCTTCAAAATAATCAAGGAAAAGACATTGTGTCTACAGCAAACTTGTGTAGATTTCTCTTGTCATTATTCCCTGAACAATAGACAATGACAACTATTTCCATAGTATTGCCGGTAGGTATGGTAAGTCATGTAGAGATGATAGAAAGCATACAGAGGACATGTGCAGGTTACATGCAAACACCGTGCTACTGGAACACTGGAGCGAAGATACAGATTCCTTTGATGGTATCAAGGGACAACTACACTTATAACCATTTATTGAATTAATTAATTAGCCTTGACGGTATTCTTATTGCACAAGTAAGGAAAGCAAATCTTGAACAGTGAGGTAACCTGCCCAAGGACCACTGGCTGGTAGGTAGCAGTGTAATGGTCTAAAGTTCCAAACTCAGTACCCAGAGACTGGATAAAGGGGCACCTATTCCTCTGCGCTTCTTTTCTTTCCTTTTTTTTTTTTTTTTTTTTTTTTTTTTTTGGTACCAGAGATCGAACTCACAACCTCATGCTCACCAGATAGGTGCTTGTGCTACTGAGCTATATATCCCTGGCTCCTGGGCTGCTTTTCTTCTATGCCTTATGTGAAATTTGTCTACTAACTTTGTAAAGGAGGACTGAATCTTGAGGTAAGTAAGAAACAAAGGAATATTATATTTATCAGCTGTTTAAATTGTTGTTTGACCAGCTTCCACAGTTTTCTTTAACCAATATGAACCTGAAATGCATTAGCAATGCAATCTGCATACTGTCAAGGCACATAGATTCTGAGCATGCTCAGTGTGCTCAGTGTGCGCGAGGAAGGGCAAAGTGAGTGTGGGGGGGGACGTCAGAAAAGTAAAGTGTTCTTCACCCAAATCTGTGAGGACAGATCCAGTTGAAGAAATTTCTACTTCAATGTTGCACAGAAAGCTATAATTTTAACTTACCAGAGCCTGCACAAATGCAGGACATTTTTCAAATAGTTTAACAAAAAAAAAATATTTGGCAGTATTATAATGATTAAGATTAAAATAAAATATTAAATAGTAAGCCAAAGTGATGAGTTGATCCCACATGTGACAGGTATACTAAATGGTTTACTAAGTCCCAGAAATAACATAGACCAAATTTACATATTATAGGCTTAGAATACCAATGTGATAGAATATCAGTTCTAAAAACAAAACAAAACAAACAAACAAACAAAAAACGGGGCAAAGGGGGACTGGGGATGTACCTCAGAGTCGCAGCACCTGCTCGGCAAGCTTGAGGTCCTGAGTTTGATTCCCAGTTCCAAAAAAAGAAAGAAAAAAAAAGCAATAGAAAAATTATCTTCATGAACAGTGTGGGCCACAGAAAAATGCCATTGATGTCAGTGGTAGATACTTCTATCGCGTGTTTGTAATAAGACGTGTAATTTGCATTCCACCTGCCAAGTAGAACACCGTCACTTCTGCGAGGACAATGGCTCAGAAAGCTGAACGTCATGGGTTTGGACCGCGTCCCAGCTTAGGGAGGGGGAACTGACAGGTATCAGCTCACATGATGGATGAAGAACTGTGTCACTTGAAAGTGTCTACATTTCAAAAAAGAAAAAGAAGAACGCTCAGAGGATACTAATTTCAGCTTCAATAACCTGCTGGCTCAAAGAGAATAACATAGTTTAATATTAACACAATATATGTTTTACTGCAGTGGATGAAATATTCTTTGTTCAAAGGCAAAAGTAAAATCTTCAGGTCGTCCTCCAGGAAAGCAGACACTGAGGTACGGCTCTGCGTCCTACTCTGGCCTCCAGCAAGTAGCTGAGCTTCGCAACTGGCAAAGGGTAGCAGGAAGAGAGAAAAAGAAAGGCAGTGAAAATTAATCTGAAATTTTTAGGAATGTAGGACTGTAAGAAGAAATCATATTCCAGGAGACAGCCCCCGGAGGGGGTCCCTCCATGGGGCCAAATCCATCTCAAAGAGCAACCCCCACTCCTAGCAATAGCGAAGGACACCGCTTGTCCTAGTGTCCTTGCCCAGAGTTCGTATCTGCATGCCAAAAGCTGAATTTACTCTGCTTAGGAGACTAACATGTTAATGTAAGTAAATTTTAGTTTAAAAAGAACGTGGTTTGGTGGCCATCATTGTGCTGAGCACCAAATTCAGACCCCTCTGTGCTGACTACAGGGTCCTGCAGGTGCGTCCCTGCCCCACGAACTGGTCTCACGCCCACTGACCTCCGGTCCCTGTGCTCTGACGGAGCGTGACCCACGCACACCGAGGTCCTTACACCTTTCTGTTGAGCTGTTCCCACTCGGCCTGGAACGCAGTGCCCCTCTTTGCTCATGTCTCCCTCATCCGCTAGGTCTTGACGTTTATTTGTCTGTTTCAAAACAGTCTTGCTATGTAGCCCAGATTGGCCTTGAAGTCACAGCGCTCCTCCCGCCTCAACCTCCTGAGGTATGCACTATCGTACCCAACTCCAATAGGTTTTAAATGTCTTTGGGAAACTTTTCACTTTCTTCCCAGAAGAAGTTAGTTCCCCCTGCTGCCTCTCTGTAGCACTCTGTGCTTTCTAACCTAAGAAGAGAGCACCGACCCTGGCGTGCCGTGGCAGAGTGGTATCGGAGGTTCTTTGTGGAATGCACTTCATCACTGGGGCTGGATCTACTTTCGCAGAGGCCAGGGCTTCCAGAGCGGCCGCTTTTCCTGGACCTTTTTCCTTGTGCAGGAGTGTGGCGGATTTTGCTCAGTAACGCAGCACAGAATACACAGCCTCCCCGGCTGACACAATCTCTATTTCTCACTGGGGCCTGTGGATGAGCGTAGCGGGACTCAGGTTGGGTTGTGGCTGGCTTTGCACCCTTGGTTCTGTTTGTCTTCAGGGGACAGGCTGACAGGGAAGTGGCATCCTGAGCACGTTCCTCCCCAGGCTGGGGTCACAGCAGGAGGAGTAAGTCATAGGCTCCTCTCAACACGTGCACTTAGACCTGGCCCACTTTCCTGCCTGTATTCCAAGGTCCAAGCCAGCAGGAGGGCCCAGGCCAGTGTGATGGGGAGGCCAACCCCATGCACCTGAGCACTCCAGTGCCCCAGCCTTTCAAACATCCCTGGGGGCCCAGCACCCCCCAGACTCCAGTCTTAAGAGACAGCGCTGCTCAGAAGGCCCTGGGCGACTCAGGTGAGGGACAACAGGCCACTGGTGTCGCCTAGATTCACAGCTGTCAGACCATGAGTCCCACCTGAAGTGACAGCGCCACTGGGAGAGGACCAAGTCCATCGAAGCGTGTCTATTTAGGAAGACCCTGATCTTCATTAACCATCAAGATCAGGGACTCCCTGGCTTGACAACATCTATAAACAGTTTTAACTTCATCAGAGCACTCACACCGCGGGAAGACCACCCGGCCACATGCAAAGGGGCTGGCTGTCTTGACACAAAAGATAATCATGTGCAGCATGAGGGGAAGCTGCATGGGTGCGACCCGCTGGGGACAGCAGCGGACACTGCCGAGAGCTGGCGACGGCCACGCAGTGCTGCTGGTGGCAGTGGCAGCTTTCCTAGCAGATCCTTGTGCTAGAGCACTGTCATTATTATTCTATACACACAAAACCCACAGGGTCAAGGGTAATTTTATAAGCTATGCAAACAGGAATACAGAGGGGAGCATCAAGTTTCGTGAGCATGAACTTTAGCCACAACCCCACAGTTCTGGTCCTGCCCCTGCCACTGAAGTGTACAATTTGGGCGCGGGCCTGTCACACCACAGGCGTCATGCATGCTCTAAGCAGTCACACGGCCACTCTCTCACTCAATTCTCAGGAGTGCCCGCCCTAGAAGATGCTTCCTTCTGTCCATTTCAGAGAAGTGAGGCTTACAAAACCTAAGCGAAATCCCCAGCATTTGAACTTGATATGTGTGACTCCAGGACTCGTGTATCCTATAGTGTCAAGGTCACTAGACCGACTAATCCCCATACTTTTATGAATACCTCCCCGCAAAGAGATTTACTATAAAAACACCTCGGTAAACATTAAGCCAATGTCGGTTAATAGTACAAAATCAACTGAGACCATATAGAATTTCCTTCAGCAAACACAGGTAATATCATTTCTTAAAACGTTTACTAATCCCAGCACTCGGGAGGCTGAGGTAGGCGGAGCGTTGTGAGTTCGAGGCCGGCTTGGGCTACAACGCGAGTGCAAGGCCGGCCTGAGCTACATAGGGCCACCCTGCCTCAAAAAAGCAGGGCCGGGAGTTTGGCTCAGTGCCTTAGGCGCGAGGTTGTGAGTTCAATCCCTGGTGCCGCAAAAAAAAACCAAAAAACAAAAAAACAACGTTTACTTGTGTACCTGTTGCAAGCATTCCCTTAACCCCCTCACCAGCCTACCAGGAAGGGCCTGTGCTAACATCAGGCATTACACGAGGCGTATATTCTGTAAAAACGACTGTGATAGAGCACCCCAGACGACATGCTGCGGCAGCGGGGTTTCCTGTACTTGTGGGAGCACAGGGGGCTCCCCAGATGCCGAGGCCGCACCCTGCCGCGACCCCGAAGCCCGGGCACATCCCGGGTCTCCAGGCAGCGGCGCGGTAACTTTCGCAGAACAGGAAGGCAGCGGGGCGCCGACTTAGCGTCAGAAGTAACCGCATCGAGGGTCACACCAGCCGCCGGAGAGGGCTACCGGGTCACCAGGGGAGCGCCTGAGCTGAGCCGCAGCGCCGGCCCGTTCTCCTGGGGGACGGGGTCGCCCTCCTCTGCCATTCCCCGTCAGGAGCGCAGCAGCGGCGGTGGCGGCGGCAGCGACACCGCCGGGGCCTGCTCGCCGCAGGCGCGCGTCCTGGATCTGCTGGCGCGCGCGGGGCGAGGGTGCCCGGGGCTCCCACCCAGGAGCCAGCGCAGCCGGGCAGCCCAGCAGACCCGCCGTCCGGCCCGCGCGCGCCCCGGGGCGGCCCCGGCCCACGCGCACGCACCCGCACGGGCGCGCCGGCTCCCGCGTACCCGCGCAGGCCGCCCCGGCTCGGGCGGGAGCGGAGCAGCCGGGCGGAGGGAGGGAGGCGGGCGCTGCAGGCTGGGCGGGTGCCCGCGCACGGCGCTCGTGCATCCGCTCCCGCCGCCCAGGCCCCGCCCCGCCCCGCCCACCCCTTCTCCCGCGCGCGGGCTCTGCGCGCCCCTTCCGCGCGCGTGCGCGCGCGTGCGCAGGCCAGGGCCCTCCGGGGCGGCCCCGTAGGCTCCGACCGCAGCGTCGCGAGGGCCCAGATTAACCCTTTGCGGCTCCGCGCTCGCTCGGGCCCGGCCGCGTTCCGTGCCTGCGCAAGCCGGCGGCGCGCCTCCCCCCCAGCCCGCACCGCGCATGCACGGGAAGGGGGGGCGGTGGGGGTGTTCACGGCCGGCTAGACATTCTGTGCTCGTGCAGGAGGAGGGCTGCGGCCGTCAGGGACGTGCACGACCCCCACCCCGCCCCCTCCCCGAACTCCAAAAAAAAAATCCCGAACACCGCGCCCCCGCGCCCACCCCGTCCGGCCTGCGCGCGAGCCAACGCGGGGAGCCCACGCGAGCGTCCGGGCCGTGCCGGCTGCAGGTAAGCGCGGGCCGGGCGCGGAGGGGGCCGGGCCGGCCGCGGGGGCAGCGGGCGGCCGGGCACGCGCGTTCCCGCCGCGCTCCGGGGCGCCCGCCAGCTCCGGGACGTGCGGCGCGGGGCCGGGCGCGGGCCGGGGCGCCGGGGGCCGCGCGGCGGCGGCGGGGGCGGCTGCTGGAGCGGCGAGGCGGCCCGCGCGCGCTCTCGCCCTCGCTCGCTGCTCGCTCTCCGGCGCCCGGGCTCATGGCCGCCCGCCCCAGCTCCGCGCCGCGCCGCAGTGCACCGGCGGGGGTGGGGACGCCCGCCGAGCTCCAGCCGGCCGCGCGCCGCCCCCGCCCCCGGCCGCGGGAGGGCGCGGGAGGGCCGCGCGAGCCGCCGGGGAGTGCGCGGGGCGCGGGCGCGGAGCTCGCGGGCGGCGCGGGGCTGCGGAGCCGAACGCACGCCCGCTCCCGAGCCGTCGCGCCGCCGGGGCCGCGGTCCTCCCATCCCTCCCTCCGTCCGGCCCTTCCCGCCTCTGCCTCCGCGCCCGAGTCGGACCCGGACTGCCGGGGATCGGGGCGAGAAGCGCCCTCTCCGCACTCGCCCGAGCCGGAGCTTTTGTTTGGCGGGGACGCAGATGGCCCTCCGAGCGGGCCGGGGAGGCGGCGAGGCGGCGAGGGCGCGGCGCGCTTCGGGGCCCGCGCCCGGCCCCCGCTTCCTCCCCTCCCGGTTGCGCGCCCGCCGGGGAAGTCGCGCGGCGCCATTGTCGCGGCGGGGTGGGGGGGCGCTTATGTAAGTTCGGCTGTGCTGGGCGCTGGGAGAGACAGCGGCCGGCGACAGCGTGGTGGCGGAGGTGTTATTGGGGCCACACCGTCTGCTGCAGCTGCCTACAGAAACACTGGTCACGGCCATCTTCCCGTTCCACTCGTCTGAACTTAACAAGTGGAACAGCGCTATAGGGAAAAAAAAATGAGCCCATGCAACCATGCTGCCGCTTTTCTAGGCCCCAGATCTTGGAGGAAAAAAAAAGAGAGAGAGAGAAAGAGGTGGTCGAATTCACAGTGGCCAAAAAAGAGAAAGGGAGGGCACGCTAATGTGTTGCCATGGCTACTCGCGGCTACTCCTCCCCCTGGACTGCACACTCATCCTACCAGCCCCAGGAATTAGTGACAGCCGGGGAAAGTGTCCCTCTTAGGAAGGTCCTGTGGGAACTGCCCTCCCTCCAGGGCGACTGTAGGCCCCGGTGCATGGGAAATCCTAGGAGGCAGAGCCCGGGTGGTCCCTGCGGAGAGAACCCCTCTAGGACCCTGGGTAGCACAGTGTTTTACAGAAAGGGTACTTCTTAAGCGCTTTAGGACACAGGGCTCTAGTTCAGAGTCCCGCCCTGCGCGTTTTGTGTAGCGCTGTGTTCCAGCTCACCACACCAGATAGCTTTTTTTTGTGGGGTCACTGTTCAGCAGAGGAAACTTTTTGTTTTTCAGGACATTGGTCTGCAGGATGAAGTTCCTCTGGTAAGAGTTAACGTGCACAAAAAGTTAAATTTCTTTGGGATTCTGGGAAGTAATAGTGGTTAAAACACCTGTATTTCTCAAGTGCAGTCTTAAAGACAAGAGTGTACTCCATCACACAGATGTATAAAGGAAAACCAAAAAACAAAAAAACGGCTACTGCCACCCTGTTAGGTGCTGTTCGTCTGTCTTTATCATTATATGCCTGTAGAGGGCTGCATACCCAGCAGGAAATGGTGGCTCCAGGGCCACTTGCTGGCATCTCTCTGTATGTGTGTGGCCATCTGCGCCTGCACAGGTGGCCTAGCTCTGCCTCGAGCCATCCCTTAGTGGCCCTCCAACCTATCCTTCTGGTCTCCACCGCACAACACCTGTCAGCTCCAGCCCAGGTCTGCACAGAGCAGGACCACCCGGCCAGGTGCTCCCGCGCTGAAAGATGGGTACAGGCACAGAAGGCAGAATGAGACAGTTCTGTTCATCTTTTAATTCGTTCTTGGAACCATTCTGGGTTTAGAATTCAGAATGGAGAAAGATCCTACCTCACTTTTTTTTTCTTTCTTTGTAGGTCTGCTGTGCCCTGATCAGTTATTCTGATCTGAAGATTTTGGTGTTTAAGGCATTAAGATAATAGCCTGAATTGTTCATGGTAACTATATCTTTGGATATTAAGTCTTGGAAAAACGTGCTGACTTTTGCTTGGATAGGGCATAACTCTGGTAGTAAGCACACTTGCCTGGCACGAGCAAGGCCCTGCCTCCATCCCCAGCACACAGATTATATGCACATGTATCGAGTTATATATTGTGTTGGGCGTGGTGGCACACATCTTTAATTCCAGCACTCAGGAGGCTGAGGGAGGAGGAGCATTGTGAGTTTGAGGCTAACTTCGGCTATAAGGTGAGCAAGGCCGGCCTAACTACATAGTGTGACCCTGCCTCGAAAAAAATAGGGCTGGGAGTTTGGCTCAGTGGCTTAAGCGCCTGTCTGGCAGGTGCAAGGTTGTGAGGTCCCCGGTACCCACCCCCCAAAAAAGTTATATATTGGTTTCTGTTTCTTTGGGAAAACTGTGTTTTCTTCAGACTTATATTATCAAAAGTAAAACAGGAGTCTTGAAAAAAGTACATAGAACACATTTTTTAAAAGCTCAGAACTTCAATAGTGTGAGAGATCTTTCATATCAGCTGTTGTTTTTTTTTTTGCTTATAAAATACTCAGCACTTATCAAGTACAGGTTGAGCCTCCTTAATTTACATAACTGAAATCCAAACTCCAGGATCTTTGGAGTACTGACAATGATACGATAAGTGGAAAATTCCACTTGAAACATAAATAAGTTCCATGTTTAGACTTGAATCCTATCGCCAAAACATCTCATGTTATGTATGAGCAAGAATTCCAAAATCCCGAACACTTCTGGTCCCAAGCATTTAGTAAGGACCCTAAACCTGCATGTCCGTTGGGGGTGGACTGGTGTCCAGGGAGAAGAGAGCCACTCCTTGTTCTCTTTTTAGATGTCATCTGAGTCCCATAGGGGCCTTGTTTAGAAGTGGCCTAAAACTGCTATGGGAAGAGGAGAAGACAGCACTGAGTGGGCCGGCAGGGGCGCCGCTTGCATTGGCAGCAGCGTTCACACTGAGCGCTGCTATTCCCGAGTCCTCCGGGTGCAGGATCAGAGTCGATGCTCTAGACAGAACTGGGGTCCTTGCCTCCACCCTGTTTCTTAAGTGTTGAGGTTGACTTGCTGTTTGCATCCATGAGTTTTAGAGCTGTGTTTCCTGGATTGGAGTCCCAGCTCTTTACTAAGTGGCTGGGCAAGTTTCTAACTGACCTACCTCCTCAGTCATTTGGATATGAAAATGATTAAGATCTATGAAGCACCCAGGATAATGCTTGGCGAACATTTTATAAAAGAGGTTATGATTATTTTTGCTAGGCAAATATTTAGTAAACTGAAGGTAAATAGAAGGACACTATGGGAGTCTCGCAGTAGGGATCAGTCTTTTCTACCCAGTTCTTGGACCGTCTTTTAATACTGACTTTCTGATCATGAAATAAACATCTGCTTGTGTTGTCTGTGTGGAAAAGATTATTCTTAATCACTAAACTTTTTTTAATAAAATTTTTTGTAGGAGTTTTTCATCAGTATGTCTGAAACCATTAAGTACAATGACGATGATCATAAAACTCTGTTTCTGAAAACGCTAAATGAACAACGCCTGGAAGGAGAATTTTGCGATATTGCTATCGTGGTTGAAGATGTAAAATTCAGAGCACATAGATGTGTTCTCGCCGCCTGCAGCACCTACTTTAAAAAGCTTTTCAAGAAGCTTGAGGTGGATAGTTCTTCAGTGATAGAGATAGATTTTCTCCGCTCTGATATATTTGAAGAGGTCCTGAACTACATGTACACGGCAAAGATTTCTGTGAAGAAGGAAGATGTTAATTTAATGATGTCTTCCGGTCAGATTCTCGGTATCCGATTTTTGGATAAACTCTGTTCTCAGAAGCGTGACGTGTCCAGTCCTGATGAGAGTAACGGCCAGTCCAAAAGCAAGTATTGCCTCAAAATAAATCGTCCCATTGGAGACGCCACAGATACTCAGGACGATGATGTGGAAGAAATTGGGGATCAGGATGACAGCCCTTCTGATGACACAGTAGAGGGTACTCCTCCGAGTCAGGAGGACGGCAAGTCACCCACGACCACGCTCAGGGTTCAGGAGGCGATTCTGAAAGAGCTAGGGAGTGAGGAGGTTCGGAAAGTCAATTGCTACGGCCAGGAAGTAGAGTCCATGGAGACCCCAGAGTCCAAAGATTTGGGGTCCCAGACCCCGCAAGCCTTAACATTTAATGATGGCATGAGCGAGGTGAAAGATGAACAGACCCCAGGCTGGACCACAACCACCAGTGACATGAAGTTTGAGTACTTGCTGTACGGTCATCATCGGGAGCAGATCGCCTGCCAGGTCTGTGGGAAGACCTTCACCGACGAGGGCCGCCTGCGGAAGCACGAGAAGCTGCACACGGCGGACCGGCCGTTCGTGTGCGAGATGTGCACGAAGGGCTTCACCACGCAGGCCCACCTGAAGGAACACCTGAAGATCCACACAGGCTACAAGCCCTACAGCTGCGAGGTGTGCGGCAAGTCCTTCATCCGCGCCCCGGACTTGAAGAAGCACGAGAGGGTGCACAGTAACGAGCGGCCCTTCGCGTGCCACATGTGCGACAAAGCCTTCAAGCACAAGTCCCACCTCAAGGACCACGAGAGGAGGCACCGAGGGGAGAAGCCCTTTGTGTGTGGCTCCTGCACCAAGGCCTTCGCCAAGGCGTCCGATCTGAAGCGGCATGAGAACAATATGCACAGTGAGAGGAAGCAGGTGACCCCCAGCGCCATGCAGAGCGAGACGGAGCAGCTGCAGGCGGCTGCCATGGCTGCGGAGGCCGAGCAGCAGCTGGAGACCATTGCCTGCAGCTAGGGGACCTCGGGGACCCTGGGGCTGGAAGTGAAGACTGAGCCAAAGGCTGGCTGTGCTGCTCTTATGGGAAGGCGATGCAGCGTTACACCAGCTGGACTGGAGGCAGTGGTTGGTTAGGCGTCTCAGCAACTTTTCAAGGAAACTGCCTTTCTAAGTTGTGACCAAACAGTGGCGCTGTCCTGTCCGGTGTCTGATTCATGTTACCAGGAAGCTCCCCTCCCCCTTTTTAAGATTTTTAATTTGAGAACTCCTGTGTCCAGTTTAGAAGCAAGAGACTTCTATTCCAGTTTTAATTCCTCTCCACTCACCATGCCGATGAGTGCACTGCACAGAGTAATAATTGAGTCACTTGATTTCCTCATCATTGCAGTTCCGTGGGACTTACAGTCATCATGGCAGTTTTAATAATTTAATAAATGTACTCCTTACGGATGCAGAACATGGCAGTGGGTAGTTGACCAAGGACACTGCGCGAGTGTGAAACCAAGTTCTGGAAATACAGAGTGGTATTAGATTTGTATTTGGTTTGTTGAATTTTTTATATCACTGTTTTTCACTGTTTTTGTGGACAAATAATAGTTGCTTTGCTGAAGTGTTTCCTCATCTGTTTTGGTTGCTCCCCCAAAGCTGTAGTCACAGGTCCAGGAGGCTGAGCAAACCCACCAGGACGCTGGTGGTCGCCGCTGCGCTCTGAGGCTCCTCTTGGTTGGGGAATTGCAGTCGGCACTGGCAGGGATTTGCTGCGTGGACCAGCGGTGAGAAGAACAGAAAAGGCCCTCAGCGACGAGGTTGATGTGCAACAGTTCCAGGGTTTCCTAGATCAAAAAAATTCTTCATTGACATTTTGACATGCGATTTGCATTTAGGATCTGCTTCTTCAGTTATGTTAGTGTAGGAGAATGTCATCAAGCTTTCGGGCTTCCTGCAGCACCTGGTTTATCCATGGAGGAGATGCAATATGCCTACTTAAATTAATAAATTTAAAATCTTTTCAGTGTGTAAATAGTGGTGTTGGTCTGACATATTTCAAGAAAAAGCAGTACTTTTTTTGCACATTGGTTTCAGTGATTATCATCAGCAACGAACATCAGACCATTTTTAACCAATGTTAAAAGATCATCAGTCCAAACATTTTTATGTTTTTGAAGCACATTTTATCACTGGTTATGGTTTTAAGTAGAAGCTGATTGCCTCATGCCATCAATCAGAATTATAAACTTTCTGATTTGGTGTGCTAAATGTTTCTTTTAACCATTTTCTTAGGAGTATAATGAAACGCCAGCAGTCATTTGAATTATATTCTGAAAGAAAGTATTAGTCCATTACTTTGGAATATGTACAGTTGTAGAAAATGCCAACTTAAAATTCATATTTCGTTGCTAGGAGTTTTCTTAAAATACATTAAAGTAATTTCATTTCATAGCTTGTTGCATTTAATACCTATAGTTATTATGGGAGAAATTTTACTTTTTAAATTGGTATATATGTTATGCCCAAGATTATAGGATAAGGATGTTGCCTTTTCAAAAAGTTTATTTATTGGTAAAGTGTTTAGTTTAAAATTAATTTAATTTCTTGAAAGTCATTTATTTTATACTAAAAATAGTCCTGTCACTGTGTTTGTATGCTGTTAAGAGGGGAACTGACTGCTGTTCCTAAGCTGTTTTAACCAAAGCAAAGGAAAAGTAATTCCACATCTTTTCAATAACTACTTCAACAAACCTTTATATTTTGGGCCTCCATTTTTGTACATAAAAGAAAATATACTTCTATCATTCCTGTTTTCATTTTTTTATAGCAACCTTTCCCACATCCAGGTTTCCACCCAAATCTAAACTTTGCATACATGGTTTTTAGAGTTGCAAGTGTTAAATGTGATATTAACTTCTGTTAAAACTACAGAATCATGGTGGTACCCTCCCAAAAGAAAGTTCAGTTTTTATTACTGTTTGTATTATGTATTCATCACTTGGCTTGTTTTGCATAAGAAATGTGTTTATGTCATAATTTCTACTGTTGGTATTGTGTGTTAGGCTGCATGTTTACTTTGGGTTTTTTTGGGTTTTGGTAGCAGCAAAGTCATAACGTGGCAGCTGGTCCTGATGAGTAACACTGCCTCTCCGCACATCCAGCTGGCTCTCCTCGTCCCCAAGACAGTGAAGCCATCACCTCAGATTCTTGGAGGGTACCTCCATTACTGTAGAGAGTTAACGCTGAAATGTGCTGACTACAATGTAAGAGGAAAGGAAATTCTAAGTTAACTGTATTGCCTTTTCATTATTATTTTTTCTATCTGTGCCAAGAGACTGTCCATAAACTTGATGTTAACTTTTATGTGTAATTTGCATTGTATTTAACATTGGTTTAGGAAGTCTAAAATTAGGGTCATGTGTACTATACCAGATACCGGAGATAAAGATAAAAGTTTTCTTTGACTCACAGTTTGGGAAGTTCAGTTCGTGGTCTGTTGTCCTTGATGTTTCGGGCTTATGGCAGAAGCTCATAGCCAAGAAGCAAAAAAGGAAAGGGTTCTTGTTATCCCTGTGGAAGGCCCCTTACTAGGCCCCACCTCCTAAAGATTCCACCAACTAACAGTAACACCATGGGCTGGAGCCCAAGTCACCACTGGGGGACTTTGTGAGACACTTAAGATCCAAACTAGAGCAGGTAATTTTGTTGCTAATAATGTGCTCATCAATTTTGAATAATTTGAAATTAATGGAAGCAGCCATCAAATGAGTTCTCACAAATTCTGTTTTGTTGAGAGAAAGTGATGCAAATGTATGTAGTTTCTGGTTTAATGTGCTGTGTAAGGTTATCTGTAACTCCATCACTTGGAACTTGGAATTCATTTTCTGATCGTAATGCAGTTGGTGGTGATTAAATTCTAGAGGAACTGGAAGCACCTATCATACACGTGTGATGAAGCCGATATAACAGGCTCTGGCATGGGGTTCTGAGTCACAGGAATTAGGGAGCCAAAACTTCCAAGAGGGAAAATGGAGAGCTGACTTCTCTCTGAAATAACCCTTTATTTTTGCATACTCCCTTTTCTTTTCCTTTTTCCTTTTTTTTTTTTTTTTTTTTTTTTTTTTTTTTTTTTTTTTTTTTTTTTTTTGAGACAGGGTCTTTTAGTTCAGGCTGGCCTTGAACTCATGGCAATCCTCCTGCCTCAGCCTCTCCAATGACAAAATTACAGGGATGCACCACCACCCCCAGTCTGCATACTCCCTTTTTAACTGGGAATTTTCTTCCTCCTTACACCTATTCAAAAGAAGGTGTTGACCCTGCATCCACTTGACAAGCTGTGTACCGATGACAGCATGTCACCTCTTCAGCCTGTGTGTCCCGTGATAATGCGGAGGAGGTTTGACCTGTGTGTACCTCTTCTGAGTCTGATGCATCCTAATGGCCTTTGCCCATCACCCCGTTAGCCATGGTTCCTTCGAGGTCATGATACTGATCTCAAGGGCCCTGGGTCTGATTGGTTTGGCTGTGACAGATTTTCAGCACTTGGGTGTTTTCCATGTTCTTTTCGGGAGATATTGCCAGTTGCCAACATCCAGTATACAATGAGGTAGAAAGACTTTAAGTCAAACTTGAATTTGGGTCCTTGTTTAATATATAAGTTTAGAGAAGTCATTAACTTCCCTGAGCCTTAGTTCCACCACGTGTAGAATAAAAACAGGAATTTCTACCTCTTCTATGGGGACCATGATACAGAACAGCCAGCCCAGCACTCCCTCACTAGTTATACCATAGCCAGTCCTCCATGGAGAGGACAGAAGTGAATTTCATTTCTCTTTTGCCTTTTGCACTTGTGTTCAGTCACTGAGATGTAGACTTAGACCTCATTTTAAGTCTGAATTGAAAATATCCACAGAAGACTTAGACCTCATTTTAAGTCTGAACTGAAAATATCCACAGAAGATCTACTTAGCATTTCTGTATGTTTCAACCCATTGAGAGCTTTGTTCTTACAAACGGGTGTGTGCATAAATTTTCTTCGGTTTTGTAGGCCCCCGTTTGTCCATTCTTAAGTAGGTCACTGGAACATAGTCAAACATGAACACTGGCCTCTGGGTGGCTTCCTGTGTTTCTTAGGGAGCATCTATGATGGTAGAGCCAGAATTGCAATTTTGAGAGCAGCTTTTGTGTGTCATGCATGAAGTTATGCATTTAGAAAACATTTTTATATGATGCTTTTCTGAATTTCAGGCCACAAAAAAAAAATTCCCTTCTGGCTTTTACAAATACCATGATGATGTGTTGCTTCTCCCCAAAGGAGCTTAGAATTCAAGATTTTCCTTTTAGTTTCAGAATAACTGTACTGACAGACTGCCATCCTCTGGGGGATCTTTTCTACAAAGATTAAAACATATCACTTAAATCCTTACTGAACGCCTTGTGCATGCTGGGCTTTAGACAAGGTGCTGGGGTACAACCACGAACAAGACTGATGCTACCTGTGCGCCCTAGAACTTACCCTGGATTCGATGTTTGCCTTTTCCAAACTTTATGGAATTTTACAAGGATTTACAAATAATGATCACAAATGTGCAAGATTTTTTTTGAAAGAACACTTCATGGTATGTATTTGAAACAATTCATGTAAGTATCTTCCATTTCATGGAAGACACTAGGAAAGTTAAGAGTCTTGAATTGTCAGAGATGTAGTGGTACAGAATAAACCATTTTCAAGTGACTTTTCTGAATGTATACTGAGAAAGTATATTTATTAAATATGACCATTTCCGTCGGGAGATTCTTTTCCTCCATGCTGTTGAACTTTAGGGAAGAGAAATGGTAGTAGGAATCTAAAGTATATTTAAAATAATGGAGTCTGGCATCAAGAAAGACAATGCTGCAAATAAATAAGAGGACTGAAATATAACCTGGGCTTCCAGCAGCTTTGGACAAGGATATTAATAACACAGGTTTTAAGAGATGGTACCCGCTGCACTGCACAAAATAAGTGGGTAAATCCTGTAGGTCACTGCTGCCTTTTTTTCTTACATTTCTTACTTTGAACTTTAGTTACTGGAGAGTTAATCAAGAAGATTAGGACTTTAATGATGAACGCATGTAGCTGGGCATGGTGGTGCACACCTTTAATCTCAGCACTCCGGAGGCTGAGGTACGAGGATTGTCTTGAATTCGAGACCAGCCTGGGCTACAAAGTGAGTTCAAGGCCAGCCTGAACTGCATAGTGAGACCCTGTCTCAGGAAATAGGGCTGGGGATTTAGCTCAGTGACCTAAGCGCCTGCTTGGCTGGCGCGAGGTTGTGAGTTTGATCGCCGGTACCAAAAAAAGAAGAAAAAAAATTTCCACAATGAACACATGTATGTTCAGTATTTTATCAGGTATCTGTATTGTAACAACTCTGAGGTCCTCATTCATGGTGAAGACGCCACAGTTCAAAGCTGGAAATGCCCAGTGCTGAGCCCTTACAGGTGCCAGGCCAGGAGCATAGCCCTGTCTCTCCGACACCCTTTGCTGACCTGTGCTGTGCCCGTGCCACCAGAGCAGCGCTGTGGCCCTCGTGTGTTCTCACATTCCTCAGCCCTGTGTGAGGCAGACAGCTCTGGAGGAGAGGCACATTTAAGCCCAGGGCTGCCCTAAGTTTCCATACTGAGCTGCTCTCCACATTTTGAGTTCTCAAAGAACGTCACCCCTGCAGGGCCAAATACTAAACCAACCTCGCCCCACCCACTTCAGGTCCAGAGACTGCTCCCGATTATGTCCAGGTGACCGAAAGGGCACACGAAGCTCTGCACTGGCTTTCTTCCTGTGTTCATCTTGCAGTGAGCCAGGGAGACCCCCAAATGCCATCTAGTTTGGGGCCAAAAGCAACAGAAATGGTTATGTGTTTGATTTCAGTTAGTTTCCACCTCTACCACCTGCAGGTTGTGTCCTAATCTTTAGCTGGCTGTATAATCTTTCTTCTACCAAAATGCAAATGAGTCCCTGCCCAGTTTACACTGCTCTTGCTTATTATTTCAAAAGATAAGATCATTTTTTCTCCTATACAAAATAAGTTTAAGCTGGATGTGGTGGCACACACTTGGCCAGCCTTGCCTACATAGTGAGTTCAGGGCCAGCCTGAACTACATAGCAAGATCCTATCTCCAAAATAAACAAATAACTAAGTAAAGAAATAAAAATAAGTTTAGTTTTAAAATCACATGAATCAATTCAGAGGATTATTAACCTCAACTAGAATGACAGACATGGAAGTTTAACATTTGGGGAACTTCATCACAATTCATTCTCAGGCTGTTTCCATTTAACTAAATGAAGGGTGTGTGTGAGTGCTGTTGCTTCTCTGTCTGGGAGTGCTCTGGCTGTTCTGTGCTTCTGCCAACTCCCAGCCCACGAGAAACAGGAAATACTAACCAGATTATCCGGCTACTGGATCATAAGCATTAGTGTATACGAGGTTGTATAGTACTTACTGGTCTGCCCTATAACCAGGTGTAGGAGGCAGGTGTGGTGGCGCACGCCTTTAATCCCAGCACTAGGGAGGCTGAGGCTGTTGTGAGTTCGAGATCAGCCTGGGCTACAAAGTGAGTTCAAGGCCAGCCTGAACTGCATAGTGAGACCGCTCTTAAAAAATAGGGCTGAGGATTTAGCTCAGTGGCCTAAGTGCCTGTCTGGTAGGCATGAGGTTGTGAGTTTGATTCCCAGTACCAAAAAAAAAAAAAAAAAAAAAAAATAAGTGGACGTCTGAACAAAGGAATGAAGAGTAGAGGTGAGTTAATTTTAGATGCTATGTAATTAATGGTTATTTTCCTAAACTTCTGTGAAATAAGAGACCATGGATTTTTTTTTAAGCAATGAGTCAAAAATTCACAGAACATAATTTAAACTTTGGTGATGGGAGAAGTATGCTAATAAAATCTTGACCTTGCAGAGTGTGTCATACTTTAATTAGTCCATAATATGTTGATGTAGATATTTATTACTCTACAGACAAAAAGAAAAAGGCTCAAACCTAAGTTCTTCAACCTCTGTTGCTTGTCTGAGTTACTAGCATTTATTTAGTTTGTATAAAGATTTTGGGTCTTTCCAAAACTCTGATATAAAAGGCTAAGATTGAAAAGATTGAACTTAAAACTCCTAAATTCGTGGTTTCTTACTTTTTGCTATATATGACTATTCATTATCTTCTATTGTCTAACTTTGTTCCATAGCAACTGAATTTTTAGCTAGGTACTGTACTTCTGCATGCAGCATTTCTAAAATTAGGGGCTTTTTTCCTACTGCGGAACTTACAGAGTCCAGGGCAATAAGTATTGGCTCTGGATTTAGACTTCCTGTGGGACTTCTGGTGGTACCCCTAAGTAGGTAACTCAGACATGATACTGAGACTTCGGATTTCACTCTTTTCAGCCAGACCTTATCTTTCAGTAATTTACCAAAATGATGAACACAAAGCAAAAGAGGAGGAACCTGATTCATTTTCTCTAGGCCTTTAGAAAACATGAGGTTCTTCCTTTGGCCACATATACACAAATCTACAAAAAGGGTGATACTGTAGACATCAAAGGAATGGGTGCTGTTCAAAGAATGCCACAGAAACGTTGCCATGGCAAAACTGGAAGAACCTCCAGTGTTACATGCTGTTGGCATTGTGGTAAACAAGAAAGTACAGGACAAGATTCTTGCCAAGAGAATGTGTGTACCGAGCATATTAAGCACTCTTAAGAAATGAGATAGCTTCCTTGCATTAAAAAACAAAACAAAACAAAACAAAACAAGCAGAAACAGAAGGAAGCCAAAGAGAAAGCCATTTGGGTTCAACTGAAAAGCCAGCCTGTCCCAGCCAGGAAAGCAACTTTGCGAGAAGCAATGAGAAAGAACATGAGGGGCCGCAGTGATTCCCTATGCATTCATGGCATAAGGGAGGGCTGTAGCTCTGCGCTGCAGCACCTAGCTAGCAGCCAAGGTGTTCTAGACCCAGTACTGCTTATAAATGAAAAAAAAAGTCCTCAATTACAAGGATGGTTTTCTTAATTGTACAGGTATGCTGTACCCTCATCCCAGAGAAATGAGTACGTAGAGCAAATTTTCATTGTACCCAGTTAGCTGAGTCAAGTCTTTATTCTTCACATTCAGTGTTTTTCTTGCTGAAGGATGTGGAGTACTGTGCAGGTGTAGAGCCAAGTGACTTAGTAATTATGAAATACTTATATTGACTTGAAGATCCTCTAAATCACCTTGAGGAAAGATGTATCAAAGCAAGTAGAAGGCAGTGTATGGAATTACAGCTAAACAAAGTGTTTAAAGTACCCTAAAAACAACTGTAGATTTTGGTTTTCTTATTTACAAAATGGGATAATAACGGGGGGATGACATGAGATAGTCTATGGATAGTTCTTACACGTTACTATGGTGTGGACGTGGTCTGATATGGTGTTCCCCATGTGTTGAAATCTATGTGAGTAAAAGGTGTGTTAGTCAGCTTTTTGTTACTAGGACAAAATATTTGAGATGATTAAAAGGAAGAAAGGTTTATTTTGGCTCATCATTTTGGTTTCAATTTGTGGCCACTTGGGCCTGTGGCTTTGGGCCTGTGGTGGCCAAAGCATGTGGTACACAGGCCCTATTCAACTGATGGTACAGACAGAAAGAGAGAAAAAGAGGGGGCTCAGGCTCAGGGCCTCCATATCTCCTTCTAGGGCACACCCCCAAATAACCTCACTTTATTCCACTAGGTCCCACCTCCCAGTAGCATCATGGACCGGGATTTTAAAAATCTATGCCATGATGCCTATATCTCCCCCTCCTGGACCTCGAGAATATTTTAGATAGAAGATTAAACTTCACCCTACTGTCCTGTCCAGAGGTAGGATGGACCTTTGAAAAGTGGTTAGATTTCAATAAGGGTATCAGGGTGAGCTCCCAGGGCATCAGGGTGAATTTTAATGGCTTCATAAAAAGGGAGACCATGGCTGAGGATTTAACTCAGTGGCATAAGCATGTGCCTGGCAAGTGTGAGGTTGTGAGTTCAATCCCTGGTACCACAAAAAAAAAAAAAAAAAAAAAAAAAAGACCAGTTATACACACACACGTTCACACTCCCTGCCTCTCACCACGTGATGTCCCGTGCCACGTCAGGACTTGGCAGCAAGAAGACCATCACCAGATGTGACCCCTCAAGCTAGTGTTATAGGCAGCGAAGTTAGAAATATAACAGGCAGGCAGGTAGGGCTCAGCCCTGGAAAGCAGCCAGTACAGACATGAGGTACCTTGCAACTATGGGGGAGACCAGCGCCTCCAGTGTGGGCCAGATCTCAAGACGAAAGATAAAACAAGTGCACCCACATACTTCCTAAGGATAAGCATCAGGAAATGGTATTCTAAATAAGTACCCATCACCTTGAGGAAGCCAGGAAGAGCCTCTAACCCAGCCCCCTACAGGAAGAGCCCGTTCTGTATTCAGGCCTGCTTGCTATGTGACTTGCTTCCCCATTTGATCTCGATTTATTAATTTTACCTGATATATCCGTAACCTTATTGGTTGACTATAGTTCCGTCCCACCTCATGCCCACTGTACGATTTCCCATTTTTCCCCACCTTCAACCCTTACTCCTTGTGGATTTGCTCTATAAAAATCCCTAGAAAAGGCAGGGTCCTCAGCAACCCACTTGGGATCCCTTTTGCCTTTCTCTCAGACAGAAGTTTTCTTTCTCCCAATAAATATATTCTGTTCTTAACCTCTGTTGTTCCAAAAATTCATTCTTTGATTTTAGAGAACACAAACTGGTATTGAACATCTAGCAAACTGGGAGTTTCTTTCCACTATATTACTGAAAACTCCAGAACTATGAGTCAAAGAATTTTTTCTGTATAGTTTTCTCAGTTTGTAGTATAATGTTAGTGGCAACACAAAACAGATTAATACACATGGTAACCACTATAATTTTATTGTTTTCTGTCAACGGAATGATGGAATGCTCAGATTTCAGTATCCTCGTAGTCTTGAGTTCTCTATAAACTCTGAGTAATGGATTTTATCTTCCTGAGTCAATTTCCTGTCCTGAAGAAAGAGATTGTATTGGATGATCATTAACTTTATTTCAGGATTCGAGCCTATATTCTGTATTTCATTAGTTGTACTATAGTCTTTAGGCATTTTCAATGAAATTACTTGAAAATTTCCTGCCTTTTAACTCCAAGCTGGATGTGATGATACATGCTTGTAATTCCAGCACCCTGGAAGTCTGAGGCAGGACTGCAAATTCAAGCCCAGCATGGGCAATTTAGCAGCTTAGTGAGACTCTGTCTCAAAAAATAAAAAGGGCTGAAGGTGCAGCTCAGCGTGAAGGCACTGTGTTCAACCCGCAATAGGAAAGGAAAAAAAAAAAAGTAATCACAAATGCTTGGAGTTTTCCGGTGCTTAATAATGAAAGGTAACAGGTGTGACCCTTCAAAATGAAAAGTGGGGGATCCCCCTCCACCCCACCTGTCACAACCTCTGGCAAAATTCAGGCCACATTTGATGGGATCCCACTAATTTTGGGATTCTTCTGCTCTTATTTTAGGAGTATTCTTAGCCTTTAAAGATACATGCAAAAGAAAAAGTAATGTAGATCTTTATCAGTTTTCTTGTGTTTGTGTCAATGAGGAAAGCACAGCACACGGTAGAATTTAAAGTGTCTTTTTATCGTGCTTTTTTCCTCAATACTGCTTTTTGTTTCTTCTTTCTAATCTGAAACTAAAAGTCCCCTTCTGGCTTCCCCGCACAAATACTTTCCTAAGTGTTACCACTTTCTCCCTCCTTAACCTTTGCCTTTATCATCTTTTTGTACATAAAGCAATTGTATCTATCTTCAAATCTACCATTTACTCCCCACCTCTTTTTTGGAATTAATGAGGCCCTATGATTTATAGAAGGGGGTGGGAAGGTAGTAGCCATCCTGACAAAAAAAATCTTTTTCTTTTTTTGGTACCGGGGATCGAACTCACAGTCTCACACCTGCCAGGCAGGCACTTATGCCACTGAACTAAATATCCAGCCATATTTTTTGAGACAGGGTCTCACTATGCAGTTCAGGCTGGCCTTGAACTCACTTTGTAGCATAGGCTGATCTCAAATTCACAACAATTGTCCTGCCTCAGCCTCCTGAGTGCTGGGATTAAAGGCGTGTGGCACCACGCCCGACTATGACAGAGATTTTTAAAAACACCTATCATATTAATAGTATTCTGGTCTCCCTGCACACCAACTTCCCCTTCTATAACTCATCCCTTTTCCCCTTAAAAGAGACACTACTATTTTATGCTTTACATTATTGTACTATTTTACCCCATTATGTCAAAATAAAATAAGCCACTCCTTAGAGCTGAGTTTTACTTTGCTTTTACATAGGATGATCTATCTTCCTATACTGTAGAAAGTTAGAGAAAGACCTTGGGGGAAAAACACTAAATGAAACATTTATAAAATTTATCTAGAGGAAAATAAAGTTCCAAGGAATTGGAAATTAGCTCCTTAAATGAAAAAGGTTAAGTCTTCATCATTTTCAGTCATCTTAGTTCCCAAATTTGGTATCTTCTATCTAAAAGCTTATACTGGTTTTAATTTTTCAAATTTAAATTTATTCACTTCCTGCTATAGAGATCTTTTCCTTGCTTCTACAACGTACATGTTTGTATTTCTCATGTTCCTTATAGTCGTAGTGCAATTTTATTACATAAAAATTCATTGTTATTATGTACTGCTATTTTAGCTGAACCACTTAGCATACTATGCTTTATTTTCCCTGCCTGTCATATTGTTTGATGGAGGTTCTGTGTGTTTATCACCAATTCCACCACAAACTCTCTGCCACGTGTGTAAGTGTCCTGACATTATGTCAGAGGTGTGAATATTCCATTATTTACCGTGCTTGGAAGAACTCTGTATCAGATAATCCTGGACACTGATGTTACTCTGGGCTTCCTCTCACCATTATCCAGGAATTCCACTTTTGGGTTAGGCCCCCATTTCTGGATCCCATGTTATATTTATCTGCTCACTTCCCGTGGTGGAGGGTTGCATCTTCTGTTTGAATAGGCCATGGAAGGTGGTCCAGGTCCATTTCTACCCTTCCAATTTACTTGATGGTTTGGCTGGCAGTAGAATTCAAGATGCTGGGAGGCAACGTTTTCATGTTTCAGCACATTGGGGACTTTCTGAGCACTTTCAAAGGGACCTGGGTTGAAAAATTAGTCTGGTACCTGGCATCGTGACAAACTGACACAAACACACAAAACTAACATGGTTAGGGAAATGAGCCAAAACCCTGCAGAGAGATTTATCTCTGTGTATTTGAATTTGAAAGGGGAGAAGTCTTGCAGCCATCCATTTACATCCCAAAGGCTTGGTAATAGCTAAAGGGCAAAGGTTCTCTGTGGGGAAGAGCAGGGCTGGCTTGTGGGTTGCACAAACCCTCCAGAGGTCCAATCTCAGGCAGACCCTCCATGTTCCCCATGGCAGATGGCTGTCATCATCTGTAGGATACTGGGTACAATTATTGCTGCAAGTTGTAGCACATTTAATTTCTTCTCCAGAAACCTCATATCTACTTTCATGATAAAAATGCAAAGAAACAGATATTAAAAATTTACAAGTTACCTTTACATTCTTGAAAATATCTTGAGAAGTCTGAGGGCATGCTGATTTTTGAGGCTTTATCTCAACTTCTTCCTTCCTTCCTTCCTCCTTCCTTTTTTTCTAGTACTGGGGAATGAATCCAAGGCTTTTATATCCCCCACTTTGTTTTTTTTTCCAGATAGATCCTGTGTCCCTGAGCTGCTCAGGCTGGGCTGGAATTCACAATCCACTAGTCTCTGCCACCCAGAGTGCAGTACTAGGATTACAAGTGTGCACCACTGTGCCAGAGATATTTGTCTTTCCTTAAAACATGAAGAAACCCGGGTGTGGTGAGTCCCAGCTGTAATCCTAGCACTGGGGAGGCTGAGGCAAGAAGTTCCTTGCAAGTTCAAGACCAGCCTGGGCTACAAAATGAGCTTAAGGCTAACCTAAACTGCATAGTGAGATCCTGTCTCAAAGACAAAACAAACAAACAAAAACAAAACCAACCAACCAACCAACCAACCAAACAAAAAACCCAAACAATCATGAAGAAAGCTAGATGTGGTGGTTCATGTCTGCTCCTCAGCTACTGGAGAGGGAGATGCAGGAAGATCATTCAAGCCCAGGAGTTAGGTGCCAGTCTGAGGAACATAACAAGATTTCATCTCTTAAAAGCAAAACAAAAATCCCACAGAATGGGAGAAAAAAAAAAGCTTGAAGAATTTTATCTTTTCCACTTTCTGAAATGTGATGTTTATTAGTGTTGGTCTTCAGTACGGAAAATGGTGAATCCTTTCAATCCAGAAACTGTCTTTAAGTTCCAGAAAGTTTTCATGATTTTCCAGTTTTTTCTCTAAACTGTCTGTTGCTCCTTATTTCCATTTCTTTGTCCTCTTGATCTAGTTTCTGAGATCATTTAACTTTATATTTTAAACTTTATATTTAAAGATTTTTAAAAAAGCTTATGAAGTAACTTTAGATTTACAGAAACATTAGTCAGAAAATGGGTATGACAGTTTTTATGTACCCCACTGATCTTCCTCTAATGTTACCATCTTATATAATCTGAACCAATTATCACAACTAAGAAACTAGCATTGGACATAATTTTGGGTTTCACCTGGTTTTATCACTAATATTCATTGTCTGTTAGAGGGAATCCATAGTATTGGTATAGGGGAATGAAACTCCCAACCTACTATACGTCCAGCATGAGTTCATGTTCTCTAAAATCAAAGAATAAATTTTAGGAACAGTGGCGGTTAATAGCAGAATATATTTATTAGGAGAAAGAAAGCTCCTGTCTGAGAGAGACAGAAGGGGTCCCGAGTGGGTTGCCAAACACTGTCTTTTCTAGGGACTTCTATAGAGTAAAACCATGAGGTTAGATGGGTCCAAGAAAATGGGAACTTGCAAGTGGGCATAAGGTGGGACATAACCATGGTTAACCAACAAGATTAATTGCTCAGGTAAAACTGATTAATTGGGGACAAATGGGGACCCGAGTCACGTAGTAAGTGGGGGGATGCTTAACAGCAGTGAGTCTTCCTGTGTGTGTGGAGGGGTGTGTGGCAGGGGTGGAATGCTGCCTCCTCACTTCCTCAGGGTGGTAGAGAACTATTCAGACTGTCAATCCTCAAAATGAGGTTGTATTTGCTTTGCTTTTTGTCTTGAGATCTGGCCCACAGTAGGAGGTTCCTGTCTCCTCAGAGGTCACAAGGTATCTGTTTTTTTTTTTTTTTTTTTTTGCAGCACCGGGGATCAAACTCACAACTTTGCACCTGCCAGACAGCCATTGTGCCAAACTCCCGGCCCTAGTTTTTTGAGGCAGGGCTATACTATGTAGCTCAGGCTGGACTTGGGCTCGCACTGTAGCCCAAATTGGCCTTGAACTCACAAGGCTCCACCTACCTCAGCCTCCTGAGTGCTGGGATTAAAGGCGTGTGCCACCATGCCTGGCTGGTATTTGAACATCTGCACTGGCTCCTTTGAGGGCCCAGCCCTGTCTGACTGCCCATAATATTTCTAACTAACTCAGCTGCCTGGAACAGTATCATACTACAATTTTGCATTATATCTCCTTAATCTCCTCCCATTTGTTGCTTTTCCCATATCCTTCATGATTTTTATATTTTTGGGACTGTACTTTGAGTAATACTTTAGGCTGTATCTGTAGTTTAGCTTGTCTATGATTTCTCATGATTACACTGAAGTTATGTATTTTCGGCTAGAAAACCACAGAGGTGGTCTGCCTTTTTGTGTGTGTCATATTGGGGATTCTCAACACTGCGATGTATAATTACTTGTGATTTACCTTGATCACTTGATTAATGTGCTGTTTCTTAGGTTTTCAACTGTAAAACTGCTATTTTTCCTTTTTTAACATAACCATTTGAAGACATTATTTTATTTTTTTTTTTTTGTGGCACTGGGGATTGAACTCACAACCTCGCGCCTGCCAGGGCAGGCGCTTAAGGCACTGAGCCAAACTCCTGGCCCTGGTTTTTTGAGGCAGGGTCGCACTATGTAGCTCAGGCCGGTCTTGCACTCGCGTTGTAGCCCAAGCCGGCCTCGAACCCACAATGCTCCGCCTACCTCAGCCTCCCGAGTGCTGGGATTAAAGGCATGCGCCACCATGCCCGGCTGAAGACATTATTTTGAGAATATGTAAACATCCTGATTCTTTTCAAACTTTTGGCCTCTAATTTTATCATCCAACTTTGGTACATCTTGCCTATAATAGTTATAACGGTGCGATTTTTGTTTCCCTCACTTTTTTTATATGTAGTAATTAGAACTAATTCATTAGATTTATATACTCAATTATTTATAGGAGAAATCATGCATATTCATTTTATCCTTTGAGATATGAACCAAAGCTATTGCTATTTTGTTATGTTTATTTTGTTTATGTTTGTCATATGGCTTTGGCCACTGGATAACCATAATTTTAATTCTCAGGAGTTTTATTTTTGAATGTCTCCTACCTGCTCCCTTTTCTCCTTTAACTTTGGGTGTTGGGTATTTTGTCTCAGAAACAGAGAAGCAACCATGACCGTTCTCAAATGTCTTTGTCACTTTCTTTTTGCTGAGACACATACCTGATACCCACAGGTTAAAGGAAATATGGTTTATTTTTGGTTTTATTTCACTCCATGGTTGGCCGGCTTCAAAAAAGAAACAGGATGGCAGAAAGACATGGTAGAGGACACTTACCGTGTCATGGCATCCAGGATGCATCCAGATAAATTTGCAATGACATGTATCCACTGTTACAGCATAACACAGAGATGTCACGCTCCTAAACATCACCTGTGCCCTACCTATTAATCATGTCTTCCTAACTGTGGCAATCGTTTCACTATCTCCATAGTTTCTGCCTTTTGCAGAATGTCACATGGTTGGAAGCGAACACACTGCCTTTTTACACTGGTTTCCTTCACTTAGGAATATGTTCAGGTTTCTGCCACGTCTCTCCATGGCTCGACAACTCGTTTCTTTTTAGCACTACATCATGTTCCATTGTCTGGTTGTACTGCAGTTTACTTACCCACTTGCTTACAGGAGGACACCTTGTTGCCTTACACTTAAACAATTGTGAACAAAGCTGCTCTAAACACCCATGTATGGCCTTGTGTGGTCATATTTTTAACTCCTATGGTCAAACAGGTTAAATTCCAGAGTGGAACTGCTATATCAATATGGTGAGAGCATGCCTAGTTTGGCAAGAAACCAACCCACTGTCCTTCAAAGCAGCTGCACCATTTTGCATGCCCACCAGCAATGCATGAAGAGTTCCTGGTACCTGACGTTCTCATCAGCGTTTGGTAATGTCAGTGTTCTAGATTCTGGTTATCCTAGTATGTATGTAGTGGTTTCCTGCTATCACACTGTTCTAATGTTCAATTTCTTTCTTTCTTTCTTTTTTTTTTTGAGACAAGGTCTTGCTATGTAGTTCAGGCTGGTCTTGAACTCACTATGTAGCCCACACTGGCCTCAAACTCGTGGCAATCCTCCTGCCTCAGCCTCATAAGTGCTGGGATTACAGGTGTGCCCCACCACCCCTGGCCTAATGTGCAATTTCTTCATGACGTACATATGATGTGAACCACTTTTCATGTATTTGCAAACCAAGTTTTGTTTGAAGTGCCTGCTAAGATCTTTGGCCCATTTTCCAAGTAGGTTGTTTCTCATTGTTCGTTTTATAAGGTTTAGATCTAAAATGTCCCATGTGTTCAGAGGTGTCGGGATCATGGGAGCGTTCACAGCTGAATGTGCGGGGAGTAGGTGGGGCCTGGTGGGGGAAGCAGGGCACTGGGAGCCTGCCTTTGAAGGGTATTTTCTTGCCCTTGGGCCCCTTCTTTCTCTTTGGCTTTTCCTTTGTTTCCTGGGTGCTGTGACCACTTTCTTTCATTCTGCCAACATCTCTGAAACCATAAGCCCAAACAAATCTTTTTTCCTTTAAATTGTTCGTCAGGCAGCTTGTCTGCATGATGGAAAAGCGACTGATACATGAGATTTTAAGGGTTCTCTGAATATTATGGATGTAGGTCCTATATGTGTTTTGTCTTCTGCAAATGTTCTTTGTTTACTACTTTTCCAGTATGTGGCTTCTGTTTCTTTCTCTTGACAGTGTCTCTTGAAGAGCAGAACATTTGAATTTCAATGAAGCCCAGCTCACCAATTGTTTCTTTGATGGAGCTGGTTTTAGGTACTGTTTTTGTCTTCCTCTAAAGAGCTTTCAATTGCACTTTTTTTCTCATTTGTGTTTTCTTTTGCATTGACACATATTCCCTATTCCTCACCCATAATGGCTGTTCATTTTTTTTTCTAACTGCTTAAGAAGCTAGAGTTTCTATTCCTATTTTTAGTGATTAATCATTTAATACATGTACTAAAATCTTAGTTTTAAATAAAACATAGGGTTATGTTTAATTTTTATTTTTAGCTTTTTTTCTCAATATAGTGAAGACCTCAATTCACTCCATCTGCCTACTGAATACCTTCTCCCATCTAGTTTTCTCGGAAGGGTTTTTCGTTTGCTTGTTTGTTTTTGAGACAGGGTCTCACTATGTAGCCCAGGCCGGTCTTGAACTGCTTATACTGGAGCCCAGGCTGGCCTCTAACTCCCAGGGAACCTCCCGCCTTAGCCTCTTTGAGTGCTGGGATTATGGGTGTGCATCACCAAACCCGGCTGCCCACTGAAACTAGGGGCCTCAGGCCTGCAACCATCAGAACTGAATTACTCCAACAATGAATGAACCTCAGGTGCGATCACAGCCCTGGCTGACACCATCACTGCAGCCTTGTGAGACAGCAGGCAGAAAGACATAACCGTACTATTAGGTTTGTGGTAATGTTACACAGCCACAGAAAACGGACACATATGAAAGTTGAAGTAATGTTAATGAATGTATAAATGAATACATAATGAAGACAAAATGACTAAATCAAATGGGTACGTAGTATTTCAGAGAAGCTGCTCACATACAGAGTTAAGAAAAATAAGAATAAATATAGAGCATAGCCCACTTGGTCAGCACTTCTGTGTCTAATACAAGTTCCTTAAGGACCAAATGGAAAAACTAACGAAGAAACAGTATTTATGAATCAAATAAAGACATGAGTCCTTCTATCACATGTACACTCTGGAGGTGAATAAGAAAAATAAGAGTCCACACTAGGATATTAAGAATAAAAAACAACTCAAAATCTAACAAGAGACAGAAAACAAATTGGCTACACATCAATGACAGTTAAATGCAATAAAGTTGTTCATCAGTCACAACAGTTATGAAAGACACTGTCAGTGTTTCTGCTACATTTTGAAGAGAACAATTTAGGGTTGTATACTCTGCAAAGCTCTTATTCCACAGAAAGAACAAACTAACCACATTTATAAGGACAGAGGATTGCTATTCACAGATTACCATTCACCCTCATTAAAAAATTATTAGGGATATATTAACAAAAAAATGAATTGAGAAGGAACATAATAGGACCAATAAAAAGTAAGATGAAATACTGATAAATTAACTTGGTAAATTTAATTGATTTTTTTTTTTTTTTTTGGTACTGGGGATCAAACTCATGACCTCGCACTTGCCAGGCAGGCACTTATGCAGCTGAGCTAAATCTCCAGCCTAATAGATTTTTAAAAATGAGGTCATTTTGTGTATTTTTAACAGATAAATTCAAAACTTCCCAGAAAAAGGTGGGCATGGTGTGGCACGCCTATAATTCTAGCACAAAGGAGGCTGAAGCAAGAGGATCAGATCACCTTGAGTTCAAGGTCACCCTTTACTACATAGACCAACAGGAGAGTATTTTTGCTGCTTCCTGTCTCTTATCTGAAGATACTCTTAAATGGCTCAAGCGATCATATCACACCCACCAAGGATAATTTCTGTTGATAATCCCTCAACAACTGATCTGGGACTCTCATTGTATCTGGAGTTTCCAACATAATGCATCCTCATCACAGGTGTAATATCACAGCTGCAGATCCTGCCCACCATGAGGATTCTATTTACCGTGTGTATCAGGGATGTGCACGTGGGGGGCCATCTTATAGTTGTGAGTACCATATTTGTCTTTTCCCTCAGAAATTGTAAATGATTTTCCTTTTTTAAAAATGTTTTTAAATTTTATTTCCTAATAATTTTATTACAACTTTTTGAGATACTATGACACTGTGCTTATAAAATAGTGATGAACATTTGTATTATTTCCAAAAGTTACAATCACACAAAGTTCTTATGCATACTTGTGGAGGAGTCTGTATGTGGAAACATGACTTTATTTCTCTTGCATATATATCTAAGAGTGGACTGGTTGTGTTGTTTGGCAGGCATTTATTTTTCTTTCTTTCTTTTTTTGAGACAGGGTCTTGCTATGTAGTCTAGGCTGGCCTCGAACTCATAGCAATCCTCCTGCCTCAGTCTCCTGAGTGCTGGGATTAGACAAGCACCACCATTCCTGGCTTATGGCAGGCCTATTTTTAAAGACTGTCAGATTGTTTTCTAAAGTTGTATTAAATTTCCCAAAACTCTGCCAATACTAAGGGTGGTCTATCTTTTTAATTTTAGCCATTATAGTATGTTGTACAATGATTTTAATTTCCAGTTTCCTAATTAGTAATGATTTTGAGCCTCTTTCATGTGCTTGTTGGTTGTGTATCTGCCTTCCTTGTTAGTCAGTCTGTCATTTCCCAGATAAATTTACTTCTTCAGTCTTTCTCCCTTTCGGTTACATTTTGTGTGCATTCTATTACTTTGTTCTCAAGTTCACTTAGCTTTCTAAAAATTTTTTTGGTACTGTCTAATTTGTTGGTAACCCAGTATAGAATTTTCATCTCAGATATTGTTTTATTTTTCCTTTATAGCAGTTCAACTTTGGTATTTGCTGTCTTTCATTCCCTTGTGTCAAACTTTTTTCTACTTTTGTGAAGATACTGATATGTAGTAGGTGTTTATTAAACATGTTTGTCTACTAATTCTCTCATTTGTGTCATTTCTGGGCCTGTTTTTTAGAGAACTGTTTTATTTATTTATTTTTTTTTTTGCGGTACTGGGGATTGAACTCACAACCTCATGCCTGCCAGGGAAGGCTCTGAAGCCACTGAGCCAAACTCCCAGCCCTGAGAACTGTTTTATTCTTTGTGTTGTTGTATATTTGTTTTTACTTCTTGGCATTTCTAGTTTTTCTGTGTTGTTGTTTTGTTCAGTTTACAACATAGTGAATTTTACTTCGTTTGGTAAGAGATTTCTGTATTTTTTTAAACTGGGCTGAACCTTGCTTTGGGGTGCAATTGATTGCTTTAAAAGCAGTCTGATCTTTTTTCATTCACAGCTTTCTTCCAGGGTTCACATGCCCCTCTCAGAGATAGCAGCCTTCTGTGGCTTCTTGATGGTCCCATGAGTTAGGGCTTCCTCCCTGGCTGTTGGGAACACAGCTACCCCAAACCCTCAGTGAGCCCAAGGGCTGCACTGCTTGCTTCCTTTCACTCCACATTTGGTTCACTCCCACAAGTGCATCAACACTCAGCCAAGGTTCTCCAAGGATCTCTCTGAAGGCGTCCAGGGCTGGCTCCCTGCATAGCCCTATCTGGTTGCCTTGGCCTCTGCAAATTTTATAAAAATTAAGTAGTTTCATTTTCGCAGACTTGTGCATACACATAACATACTTCGATGGTTTCTACCCTCCGTCAACCTCCTTGCCCTGCCCTCCCCCTTAAACATTCTTGGGGGAGTTTATTGTAAGTTGATTGTATCATCAATCCCCATTAATCTGACCGTATATTCCTCCCCCTTACTCTTACTCCCTTTCTCTTGTCTGTAACAGTCTCCCTTCCACTTCATTGGCATCCTTTTTAGATTACACATGTCACAGAGAGCATGCAACATCTGTCTTTAAGAGTCTGGCTTGTTGTGCTTAACACGATGGTCTCCAGATCCATTCATTTTCTTGCAAACGACAGGATTTCATTCTACCTTGTGGAGGAATAATAATCCGTTGTGTACATGTATTCCATCATGTATATGATACCGCATTGTGTTTATGGACCACATTTTCTTATCCATTCATCTGTTAATGGGCATCTACTTTAGTTCCCTATTTGGCTATTGTGAATCAGAATTGCAGATTCTTAACTCAGTACTTGCCCACTATTTTGCTTTTTTTTTTTTTTTAAATGCTTACACTGGGGTTGTGGGTTGAGGGATGGAACATCAATGTAGTGGAGGGCCATCCTCACCACATCTTATCAAAGGCACCCATCCGAAGTTTGTCTCATCATGGACAATGTTACCCTTGATTACTTGTGGCCAGGTCTCTCCATTGTAGTTACAGTCCCCCCAACTCGTGCACACTATACTCTTTGGAACAAGGCACTATGCACTTAAATAAATCAGATCTGCTCCCTCAAGGTTGGAGTGCATAAACAAGTTGTTTGAAATTATTAATATGGATTTGTCTCTTCAGGTCAGGGGATTTAGCTCAGTGGCACAAATACTTGCCTGGCAAGTGCAGAGTTGAGTTCAATTCCTGGAACCAAACAAACAAAACCAAAAAAACTGAAACTCCTAGATTTGTCTCTTCTTTCCCTTTTACTTATTTAATTATTGATATGAGTATGAACTTTATTTTATTCAGTGGGACATGATCCAACACTACACTATTTTTCAAATTGTTCTAGCACTGGCCATTGAAAGTTTTTTGTGGGGGTTGGGGATATAGCTCAGTGGCACAGCGCCTACCTGGCAAGCACGAGGTCCTGAGTTCAATTTCCAGTCCCCTCCCACCCCTCTATCCCCGAAAAAAGTTTTTTTCTGGAGAGCTCCCATGTCTTTTTGATATGCTCCATCTTTGTGTGTGTATGTGTATGTGTATGTGTGTTGAACAATCCCTCACTCTCTGGAAGTACAATATGCTCCAGGTTCATCTTGTACATTCTGTGTTCCACTCCTACAGTTAGTCATTTCTCCAAGAAATGACTAGCTCCAAGGAATAAAAGGTTTCTTTTATTGCAAAGTGATATTAGACTCTAAGTTCTGTGTCCTGGAGCTCTGTTACCTTTTAAAAAGCATATTAATGAGTTAAAGGAACCTAGGTAAAAATTCACAATAGTTTTCTGTGTATCTACATATTTTAACATACAGTGGTGGTCTACATTAGAATATTTAAAATAGCACTATGAAAATAGTAATAATATTCAATTGAAGACAGATGCACTGAACTATAATTTAATTCAGTAAGGTTGCTTCCCAAAAATCTGACAACCAATTTTAATCAGTTGAGTGTTAGGATATGAACAGTGTTGATTTAAAAATTAAACAACAGACTAAACCAGGAATCATGGGCATGCCTGTAATCCCAGCACTCTGGAAGCTGAGGCAGAAGGCCTAAATTACATAGTGAGACCCTGCCTCAAAAATGAAACACGACAAAATAAAAACAAAACACCTTTAAAGTAAGTGATAACTGAACATTAAACTGTAATTCCAAATAATAAAATATTTGAATTTATAGTTACATTAAACAAGAGTAACTAGAGAATAGTGTTACTAAAAAAATTATAATTAATTTGAATGAAAAATTAACTCCTGTACCCAAGAATGTACTACAAAACAGTTTTGAATTTTCTTTTTTGTTGTTGTTGTTCTCTCTTGTGGTACTATGGATTGAACCTAAAGCCTTTGTTTGCACTGAGCCACAACTCCATCTATCTTTTTGATTTTGAGACAGGGCCTTGCTAAGTAACTTAGCACAATGAAAGAAGATATATTATTATAAACTACTAAACTGAACTGAAGCTTAGGATTGGAAAAGAAGGTACAAATACTAGTGGTTACTAAGTTAATGAATATGCTTCCTGGAAATCAAGCTTGCAATATTCCTGCCTCAGCTTCCCAGAGACTGATGTTTCTGGAATATTCACCATACCAAGGTGCATTTTCTATTTTTTATGGAATGCCTTATCCTATGTTGCTCACTGATTTTTGCAAATAAATACTGAATTCAGTATGTTAGTTAAAAAGGATGGTTATCGTTGTGATTATTCCATATTCTTTAAGGTACCACACATTTTCTGAAATTAAACACTACTTTAAAAAATACGTATTTTTTTTGATTCACATATTAGTTTTCTCAGGATGTAGTAACAAAACCAAAACTCGGATGATTTAAAAACAGTGAAAATACAAAGTAAATTCTCTGTTTTAGAGGCTGGGGTCAAGCTGTTAGGAAGGCATGGCTTCCTGTGAGGTTACAGGGAAGCATAAGGTCCAGGCCCGGCTTAGTTTCTGGGTGGCTGCTGGCACATGGCGGGTGTGTGTCTCTTGAGTATCTCTGTGTCCTCTCCTCTTTCAAGAACTTGAGTCATACTGGATTTAGGACCCACCCAAATCTGGTATGGCCTCAACTAACTACATCTGCAAAGATCTTACTTCCACATAGTCCGTTACTTTTTCAGTTGCTGGATGGATTAACATTTGCGGGAGGGCCCTTTACAGTAAACTTTCTCTTTTTTCTCTCTTCTGCGGCTCTAATCAGTTACAAGGTAAGCAATGAGCTGTCGTTTTCTTACATACTCTTGATAACTTTTTTATAAATCATCTGCTGTTAACATTTCTCGGTGCAATCATGAATTATAAGATCATCAATAACTCATGAAGATACATTATTTATTTTAAACATGCTTATTAGTCAAGCTTCATATATTTTCTTGGCCTTTTTGCTTGTCTTAATTATCCTGCTCATTTTGAACTTCAAAGGTCAGTCAATGTATTTTTCATAACTTTAAATTTTCTGGTTTCATTTTCAATAAGCTTTTTAGAAGATGGAAAATACATCAACCTATTATGTGTCCCCAGCCCCACCCACAAGGAAAAGGAGGTCCAAAGAGCATCAAACTCTGATCAGTCACTTCATCCCTTCCCTTGGAAACACTGTCTCAAAAAAAAAAAGGAGGGGGGGATGCGTGTGAAAATGTAGCTCACTGTGAAGACCCTGAATTTAATTCCAGTAACACACAGGTGTGTTTGTGTGTGTCTGTGTGTGTGTGGGGGGGTATGTAAAGAATAGAAGTGTAAATTACAATATGCCTGAAAGGGGTGAGAAACACTTTCCCACATGCTTATGAGGGCTGTCAGAATCTATCTCCAAAATATACCTCAAATCTATCCTCATGTCTTCATCTATGTCACCTCCACCTCAAGCAAAACATAACAACCGATGAACAACTTGCATCGTATCATGGTGGTGGAAGCTTTCAGCAATATATGCCAAGAAAACCTTCCAAGTATAGTATAAGGACACATGCCCTGGTAGATGTGAAAACATTTTATACCTTGAATTTAGAAATTTATCCTGGAACTCAGCCACCAGGTCTTTTTTTTTGCAGCACCGGGGATTGAACTCATAGCCTCGCGCCTGCCAGACAGGCACTTAAGCCACTGAGCCAAACTCCCAGTCCTAGTTTTTTTGAGGCAGGGTCGCACTGTGTTGCTCAGGCCAGCCTTGCGCTCACGCTGTAGCCCAAGCCGGCCTCGAACTCACAACGCTCCACCTACCTCAGCCTCCCGAGTGCTGAGATTAAAGGCCTGTGCCACCACGCCCAGCTAGCCACCAGGCCTTTATTCATGCAGTAATAACCATATGACATTGTGAATAGATTTGTTAAAAAGGTAACCTAAATATCACATTCGACAACTGGTTCACTGGTTACCCAGTGATGTTACATTTGCTAAAAGAATACCAGTTGACTAGCATAGGAACTATTGGAAAGAAGAAAATGGAGATTTCTAAAAAACTGTTGCAAGTTCATAATAAAAAAAATTGAATTTCAGAAAGATCTAACGTGGGGCTCTTACATGGCAAGGAAAAACAAAGGAGTACTGATATTGTCAATGTTACACCATGATGATAAGATTGATAGAGAAGCTGGGTATTTCATTGTGGTTCACGTAGAAATTTATTTCTGATGTTACTTGTTAGATTTAGTAGGTACGCAAATAGTTGATGTAGAAAATGTTGTTTATTTTAAATACTCAGTATATAGTTGATATTTTATTGTATTGATACTGCATTTTTCTGCTCAGTACACACTGTGTAATAGGAAGCTCCTGACAAGAGAGGAAAATGAGAGAGGTGACAAGTACGGCCTGCCAAACAGGAAAGCTAAGCTAAGCACACGTGCTGTCAGCGTTAGCGAGACTTGAGTATGGAACATGCCGTAATGTGTGAAGACCTTTAACATCTAAACAACTGAAGCAAATACTTTTTCTGTGGTAGTTCTGTCTGTATCTTCATTGTAGTTCACATGGAAATTTACTTCTGTTGTTAAGTTTTTAGGTTTTGTAAGCAAGCAAATAGTTTATGTTCAAAGTGATGTGTATTCTAAACACTTATTACATATTAAAAATTTAATATTTTGATATATTATTTTCCTATCATGTATACATTAATATAACCCAAAATTAGTAATTCATTAATAGAAACATTCCTAAAAAATAAATGTGGGTGTTAAACACCCTCCACCATGACGCACCTTTCAAAAAATTCACCATAGAGCCGGGCGTGGTGGCGCACGCCTTTAATCCCAGCACTCGGGAGGCTGAGGTAGGCGGAGCGTTGTGGGTTCGAGGCCGGCTTGGGCTACAACGTGAGCACAAGGCCGGCCTGAGCTACATAGTGCGACCCTGCCTCAAAAAAGCTAGGGCTGGGAGTTTGGCTCAGTGCCTTAAGCACCTGCCCTGGCAGGCGCGAGGTTGTGAGTTCAATCCCCGGTGCCGCAAAAAAAAAAAAAAAAAAAAAAAAATTACCATGATGCCTGAGTGGTAGGTATTGTGTCCAGCAACAAAGGAAGTGACTAAGACAGGGAGCTAACATTCAAAGAGGATATATAAAGTCCTTGTGGTCTTCAAGTCTACTAGAGTCCCTACATTATAGGGCACTTCCTAGGAATTCATAAATAATGCTTTCTTATTTTCACCTGGGCATTGCTAATTCTTCCTCATCCTTCTGTTTCAACTGCACTGAACTCTATTTGCATGTCCTAAGTATAACACTTAATATGTCTGAGCTTTTCTAAACACTATTCCTTTGCCTAAGCTAGTACTCTTTATGCCCTTACCTCACTGCTACCCATTCTTTGAATAGCAGCTGTGCCAACTCTCCTAAGAAGCTGCTTCTGATCCCCAGGCCATGGTGAGGTACATGCCTTTGTGCAACCAGCAATGGTGCTCCCTTTCCCTGCAGCATGATGCAGCCTAAGACATTGGTGGCCTATTTCTTTGTTTTGCCCATTGTAAGCTACTAGAGTCAGGACTGTCTTGTTCGTAGTTGTATTCCTATATGTGACTCAGTACATGATACATAGCAGCCCAGTGACTAACACTGTAAGCCACTGCATCTTACAGCCACTTTCAGGGTATCTTTCCAAAACGATCTGAAAAATAAATTCATCAACTTTATAGGTGATATAAAGTGGGAAGGACAGTAGAATCAAAATTCAAAAAAGCTAATGTTCCAAAGGGCTTCAATAAGCTTTAAGGACAGTCTGAATGTAGTAAGATAAATTCTAAAGAGTAATTTCAAATTCTGCTTAGGTTCCCACTGTAAAGTGCATGTCAAAGTGTGTTCTCAACTAATGTTGGAGAAATACAGTTAAAAACAAAACTTCTATGCAATCTAGAGAACCTCCACACAAAGCAAACAGAAAGAAATGTTTTTCTGTTTTGTTTTGACTGAATAAGCATTAAACCAGAATGTTTAATCACAGGCAAAACACTCATGCAATTACAAAACTGACCTCTCTACTCTGATACAGCTAAGTAGATGCAATTCATTACATACATGTATGATGTTACTAGTTCACCTATTAGAGGACTTGACTGCACCATTTATCAAACAGAGTTCATCCTAAATTCACCTGGTGATTTTGGTGACCACCTGTGCTTGTTAATTGTTTGAAGGAAAAATTTCTCCTACCTTTAGGACAGGAGGCAGGTTTCCAATTTGAAGCCAGGAGTCTGCTGACGTTAGGTTTCTATCTTTCCAGGAGACTGGATAGTGAGAGGCTGGCTTAGCATCTGAGAAAGATTTATATACATTTCAAAGAGACAACAGAAAGACAAGTATTTTCTAAAGTATATGCTCAAAGAAAAGAAATAAGTGGGGATATCTTTTTCTTTTCCTTGTACCTGGGAGAATGAAAGTTTCCTTATTCATAATTTCATTTATGCTTACATAGTATCAGCACCACTTAAGAATTTTATGCAAACTATGAGATTCCAGTCCAGCTTTACTCAGCCTGAAACTGGAGCCCAGGAATTCTGAAACAGGTAGGGACCACCACGGTGGGGGAGAAGGCTAAATGGCAAAACACAATCCTGTGTGCAGTAAACTGTGACTCTCTGAGACATGGCATGTTTCAACAGACCAGCTGTGAGACCCTGATGAAACCTCAAAAGCAAAATACTTGCATGAAATGAGACAGTTACAAAAACCAAACCAAAACAGCAACAAAAAAACAAAAACAAAAACAAAAAACAGAAAGAAAAAAATGTAAATAAGTTTCATTTGCTCCTAGTCAAGTTCAAATCGCTAATTTTGGAAGTAACACAGCAGGACAATTCATTATAGCCTTACTGTAGGTAACACCCCTGACATGAGGGTTATGACAACAGTTTCCTGCATTACTTCCCAGAGCCCTGAAGGCTACTTTTGCTGAAAATACTGACTCTTCATTTGGG
The DNA here is from genome assembly GCA_004363535.1 of Dasyprocta punctata. Lineage (NCBI taxonomy): Eukaryota > Metazoa > Chordata > Mammalia > Rodentia > Dasyproctidae > Dasyprocta > Dasyprocta punctata. The sequence goes on from RJWM01015504.1 coordinate 44,726, forward strand.
CCTGCAGATGTCAAATGGGTGACTACAATGGGATAAAGGCTAGGCATCTGCCCTCATTTTGTGTCTTTCTGATTTGCTGTCTTAATCCATGAGTCAGATTCCAATCAGCTCTGCATGTAGACAAGCTGAACACTAATGTTTCGCCCAAGACTATGATACAGAGCTAGCTTGACTTATTGCCCATTGGAGTTGGTGTTTCTTATGCTCCACCCTTGTGCTTTTTCAGCAGCTCAAACACTAAAGTCCATCAGTCTTATTATAAGGACAGGACATGTATGCAAGATGATGACTCAAGCTGGAAGAGTAAGCCAGTAGTTCCTGAGCAGCCCAGGTGACTACTTGTTGGCATACCAAGAACAAGGCTGGGATATTTTGCACAGGATTATTTGCCAGATAAAGCAAAACTCACAGGCTTCTGAATTTAGCTGAACTTTACTAGGGAGTGGTTCAAGTCCACACAAGAAGAAACACCATTTGGAACCTATCCCTAATCAATGAAAATTACTGGACGTTAGTCTATTCCAGAAAAACCATAAAAACATGTTGTTCTCTGATCTGTGAACAGCAGCTTGGTCACTCTCTGGACCAACTGTTTACAACCATAACCAAATCCAGTTTGGCTTCAGACCCTCCCCAGCAGAAAGCCTTTCCCTGTTCAGGAGCACGTACACCTGCAATATTGGGCCCATTCTGATTTCTATCATCTATGGGTCAAAATATACAATTGTCTGGTATCAAATTTGAGTTTTTAAATAACTCCTCATGAGATGCTAATGCCACTGAAAGGTGGTGAATCACTGGAGAGGACCGTTGACAGTAGGTTATGTGAAGAGGATCTGAGGAAGATGTAACCATTACCAAGTTAACAAGTACTTGCAGTTTGCATACGGGATCATCTACTCTGCCAGTATGTCACCTTCGATTAATGAGCAAGAAATTAAGGAACCTAAGACAAAGATTATTATATGAGCCTCAGTTTGGCCAACATGGTGAACTCTCAATCGTTTGCACAACAGTGGGGAACAAAAGTATAATAAATTACGATCATTTGGCTTTTAGAGTTTGTTCTCGAATTTAATATATGAAGAATTGGCAGATTATCTAGCAAATCACTTGATTACTAGATCAAGTAAAGCCAGAAAAGTCAAAGTCAAGTGAAACTAGGTAACCGCAATTTTCTCAGATGGACCTATTACATTCACCTGTTTCTCCACTGAGGACCAAGTCTTTTATCAGTTTCTCCATTTTGGAAATAAACTGGAACCACATGAAGATAGACTTAAAAACAAAAATTTCTTTAGGTACAACTAAGACTTGGGACAACAGGAGAAGGACAACGCGTTCTTCTGATACACAAACTCACCTGGGCAGTCAAGGATGGAGCCCTGCTCCACACCAACAGGGGCCAGAGCCTGTCAAGATTTCAAGCAGGAGAGCTACAGACACTCAGCTAAATTGCTGGGAATGGGGACAGAGTCTACCCTGAGAAAAGAGCACTTCAAATGTGATACACTCCTAAAAGACAGCCTGAATAAACTGGTTTCCAAAGCCACTGGAACTTGATTCCCTAAGAGCCCTGGATATTCCTGTGAGGCCTGCTGGGGCCTTAGGCCAACGGGTCTGCCCTACGCCTACTGGCTTACTGTGCTTACACAACAGTCCAGCCAGGACCTGCATGGCAGGGAAGCCACACTTAAATTGAGAATTTAACTTGGATCTTAACTTGAAAAGCCATTATAAGGAGCGTATGTGAAAAATGTCTAGAGATAGGAAGAACTATAAATTTTTAAGACTTGTATCCCTAGTGAGAAGATGCTTGGAAACAGGAGCTTGCTGAAGTTGAAATCCAGAAAATTCTTAAAAAAAAAAAAAAAAAAATCAACTTACTACAGACCGACCTCCATGAAAAACATCTGATTTCTTCACGGGATTTGAGAAGCAGGAGTCACTAAAGGCTATCACAAGAATGACAATAGCTAAAGAGATATACTGAGGATTGCATATTAAGAACTGGAAAGATCAGACACCAAGGAATACAGTTGCATAACAGAGAAACTCTAGTAAATGAGGCAAGGCCCTAGCAAACACCTTGGCCTTAATGGTACAGATCTAGAGATGGTTTCACAAACGATGATTAAACAAACGCAGAAATGCTTAGAATCTGTGATATATTTTCACGTGTAATAAATTGATGAGGAAGTCACTAAGGACGTTCTCTTGCTCTTTCTGTCCCTGTAATTTCCTTGTCCTAAAGCAAGCATTCTTTCTTTTTAGTAGCAATCCAAGGGATCCTTTAAAAAGCAAAGAAAGACAGCCGGGCGTGGTGGCGCACGCCTTTAATCCCAGCACTCGGGAGGCTGAGGTAGGTGGAGCATTGTGAGTTTGAGGCCCACTTGGGCTACGTGAGCGCAAGACCGGTCTGAACTACATAGTGCAATCCTGTCTCAAAAAACTAGGGCTGGGAATTTGGCTCAGCGGTTTAAGTGCCTGCCCTGGCAGGCGTGAGGTTGTCAATTCAATCCCCGGTGCCAAAAAAAAAAAAAAAAAAAAAAAAAAAAAAAAAAAAATTTTTTTTTAATTTTTTTTTTTTTTTTTTTTTTTTTTTTGCGGCACCAGGGATTGAACCCACAGCCTCGCGCCTGCCAGGGCAGACGCTTAAGGCACTGAGCCAAACTCCCGGCCCTGGTTTTTTGAGGCAGGGTCACACTATGTAGCTCAGGCCGGCCTTGCGCTTGCGTTGTAGCCCAAGCCGGCCTCGAACTCACAACGCTCCGCCTACCTCAGCCTCCCGAGTGCTGGGATTAAAGGCGTGCGCCACCACGCCCGGCTTGTACTTGATTATATGTTGATGCTGATCTTTCAATAGAAAGTCTTTGGCTTCTATAAAATACATGCTTTTCTGAAGCTTACTTGCTGTGTTCTTCCTGGTGTGT